>PVIA01002852.1:117061-191440 GCA_004024845.1 Tonatia bakeri | reverse complement strand
CCTGCATTTGTTCATCTAATTTATGTCCAAAGTCAACCAATTCTGTGAGCTTCCTGATCAACAGTGCTTTGAACTGTGCATCTGGTAATTCGGCAATTTCTTGGTCACTTAAAAAAATTGGTTCTGGGGCTTTCAAATCTGTTTGAGCCATCTTTTTAATTTTCCTTTGGTTTGGTTGCGGCTGTTTCGTAAGGGCGGCGGAGCCTTAGGTGTTCACGGGGCGGGGCACCCCAGTTGCTGGGTTGTGACGTTTATGTGGGGGCGGGGTCTGAGAGGGAACAATGGCGCCTGCTCCGCTCTCTCTAGGACTTCCGTCCCCTCCACTGCCTCCCACAAGCAAACTGGGCCCTTGCTGTGCTGGCTCCTGGGCGGTGGGCTGGTGCACTTCCTTGGACTCTGTGGGCTTCCCCGAGAAGTCTCCTGTGAGGCTGGGAGAGTCTCCCGGCCTCAGTTCCCAGACGGGGCTCTTAAGCTTTGAAATGCAGCGGCGCTGCCCGTTTTCGCTTAGTTTGTGCAAACGTGTGGCTGCGGACAGCCAGCTGCCCTGCGTCCCTCACTGGGTCTGCTAGCCGCCTCCGCGCTTCCGCGCCCTGCGTCCGCCACCGGTCCGTCTGCTGCCATCTGCGCCCTGCACGCCCGCGCCTGCCAGCCAGCGCCTCTTCCCGCAGGGACCCCTCGACCCCACTTCAGAGGCCTCCCGACTCCGCTGCTCCTTACCGGTCTGGATGTACTGGAGTCCGACTTCTGTTCAATTAACTTCTCTCTGTTCTGGTTGTTAATTGTTTCTCAATCTTTGTTGTCTTCAGTCTTGGTTGCGCGAGGAAGCACAGTGCGACTGTCTATGCCTCCATCTTGGCCGGAACTCGGAAGTTCTTGATCTGCCCTTTGATTCTACATGATAGCTTTGCTGGATAGAGCAGTTCTGGCTGTAGGACCCTGCTTTTCAGGACTTTGAATATTTCTTGTCAATCCCTTCTAATCTGCAAAGTTGCAGAAATCAGCTGACTGTTTTATGGGAACTCCCCTGTAGGTAACTAACTTCTTTTGCTTCTTTTAAGATTCTCTCTTTATCTTTAACCTTTAGTAGTTTAATTATGATGTGTCTTGGAGTGGGCCTTTATGCATCCATCTTGTTTGGGATTCTCTGTGCTTCCTAAACTTGCATATCTATTTTCTTCATCAAAATAGGGAAGTTTTCTTTCATTGTTTTTTCAAATAGATTTGCAATTTCTTTCTCTTTCTCTTCTGGCACCCCTATGAGCAAATATTGGACCTCTTGAAGTTGTCCCAGAGGCTGCTTATACCACCATCATTTTTGGGGATTCTTTTTTCTTCTTGTTGTTCTGATTGGTTGTTTTTTGCTTCCCTCCAAAAGGAAGGAACATATCCAATGATTTGTTGTGGATGGACATGAACAATTGTGGGGTGATTGCCTTTGGATATGTTCCAAATCATTGATGTGATTTTTGGCTTTATCTACCCTACTGTTTCCCTGTAAATTGTTCTTTGTTTCAATTAGTGAATCCTTTGTTTCTCACTGGATCTTTTTTATGCTGTTGAGGTCCTCATTAAGTTCTTTGAGCATCTTTATAACCAGTGTTTTGACTTCTTCATCTGATCAGATTATTTCCATTTTGTTTAGCTTTTTGTGGAGTTTTGATCTGTTCTTTCATTTGGGCCATGTTTCCTTGTCTCCTCATTTTGGCAGCCTCCCTGTGTTTGTTTCTATGTATTAGGTAGAGCTTCTTTGACTCTATATCTTTGTAGTATGGCCTAATGTAGTAGGTATCCTTTAGAGTCCAGTGGCACAGCCTTCCCCATCACCCAAGCTGGGTACTTGAGATGTGCCCATCATGTGGGCTGAGTATACCCTCCTCTTGCAGTTGAGCCTTGGTTGCTGTTGGCAGATCAATGGGAGGGATTTACCCAGGCCAGAAAGCTGCAAGGATTGGCTGTGACCACTTACTGCCAGCCCCCACCCTTCATGGAGGAATAGATGTGCAGGGGCAGAGTGGTGGTGCTTAGACATGGTCTGTAGCTGTCCACTGGGTGCACTGGCCCTGTGGTTTCCTGGGTAGTGCAGGCCAAGGTCAGCCCTGACCTGTGTTTTGTCCAGGGCCACCCTGCCTGAGCTATAAGGTGATCTGAGATGGCTAATACTTGTGCTGGGCTTGGAGATTCCCAGACAAAGCCAAGCTGTGAATCTAGACTGGCTGCTGCTAGTGCCCGGCCTAGGGCTCACTCAGGATAGCTGTTGCTTGTTTGAGAGGATTTAGGAAGTTGTGAAGCATAAGCCAACACCAGTCATTCATGTGGAAAAGCAGCTTGGGTGGGTCCGTAAGTTGGGTGGGTGGAGTCTCAGGGGATCTCCAAGATGGGCCAAACAGTGTTAGCTAAGTTGACGGAGTCTCAGACAGGGCACCAGCTTGCCAGCTCTGTGGGGGGAGGATTTCTGAAAAGGAACAATGGCCTCTGATCACCTTGATTCCAGACACTTCAGTTCCTCTCTTTATGCTGCTGGTGTCTTTCAAGCTGCTACCCCAGTTCTAGAGCTCAGAGGGAGTGAGTCTGAGTAGGTGAGTCCATGTGTAGGTTCTTTAAGAGGAACTGCTTGGGGCTCCAGAATTTTCTTCCACCGACTCAATCCTTGCTGGTTATTGTAGCCAGAAGTTGTGGGAACTTATCTTCCTGGCATTGGAACCCTGGGGTGAGGGCTTAGTGTGAAGCTGAGACTATTCAGTCCTGAGATATCCCTCCTGAACTTTTATCCACCACAGGTGGGTGAGGACCAGCCTGTTCTGTGTCTGCACCCCTCCTACCAGTCTGGATGGATGTGCTTTATTTAATTCTGTAGTTCTCAGACTTCCATTCAACTTCATTACTGACAGTTCTGAGTGATGGTTGTTCTATATTTTAGGTAATTTAGATGTGGTTGTGTGAAGAGGTGAGCCATGTCTGCCTAATGCCACTATCTTGACTGGATGTTGACTAAGTTTATCTTTTTACATGCGGATATACAAATGTCCCAGCACCATTTGTTTAATAGAGTCTTTTTGCCCATGAATGTATCAATGAATTGTCTTGGTACATTTGTCAACAATCAATTGACCATAAATGCCAGGGATGTTTCTAAACAGTCAATTCTGTTCCATTGATGTATATGCCTATCCTATGCCAGTACCACACTGTCTTGATAACTGTAGCATTATGGAGTTGGCTGTTCTGTGAATACACCATGTTCTCTCTCACCTCTTCCAGTTCTTAGTATGTGCTATTTCTTCTTCCTAAAATATCTTCTCTAGACAACTCTTACTTATATTTCAGGTCTAAGCTAAAAAATTTCTTTGTCCAGAAACTGTTCCTTGGTTTCAAAACTCGGGGTCAGATATTCCAACTTAGTGCTCCAGATCATCCTGTAATTACCTGTGTCATTGAATTATCACATCACATCACATCACATTTGCCTGTTCACTTGACTGTAAGCTCCATGATGGCAATGATCTTTGTCACCCAGCTCAACAGTTTTAGCTCCATTCCTTTGTACAGTGTCTGATGCATAGCAGATGATCAATAAACACTTGTTGAAGAAATGAGGACCTGATTCTACTTCTAGTTATGGAAGAATAAGCCAACACCAGTTGAAACCAAATTTATGCTGAAAACAAGAAAACTATGACAAAATATAAATTATATATATATATAATTATATATATAATATATAATATAAAATGCATTATATATATTTGAAGACATCTAAGATCTAATAAGACAATAAAGTGTTATGGAGACAAGATGCAGGATCAAAAGAAAACTAAGAGAGGCCGTTTTTCTCTTCAGGTCATTGGCTGATTACAGAAGAGTCACTGAGAGACTAAAATAACAAACATTTGAATTTAGGACCTATCTTTGAGGGGAACCCTAGGTAAACCCACAGACGTTGGGTTCTAACCGAGAAAGGATACACACCAAAAAGAGGGTTAAATCAGCTTTCACGTGGTCAGCTTCAAATTATCTCAACCTCAGAATGAACTAAAGTGATAAGGGATTGCTAATGCTCTTAATCACTTGCCTAAAGTGAGCATAAATATTTTCTGGATAAAGATTTAAGAAGCTGAGGCCTCAAATCATCTCTATTATAGTTTTTCATATACAATGTCTGCCAGTCAACCAAAACTAACTAGGCATATGAGCAAACAAGACAAAATTAATTAAAAAACCAAGAGCAAAAATAGACAACAAGAAACATACCCTAAAAGACTGAGATAATGGAGATACCAGATTAATTTCAAATAATTGTACTTTATATGCTAAAATAAAGGAAAGAAAGAAAGAAACAGCTAAATAATAATTTTTGGCAAAGAACTGAATGCTATTTTTAAAAAGAACTGAGTGAAAAGTCTAGAAATAAAAAATGTGTGTGAGAAGTGAAATAAAGAAAAAAAAACATTGGGTGAGTTTAACAGAAGATATGACAAAGCTAAAGAGAGTGAATTGGAAGATAGGTCAGAAGAAAATATCCAGAATGAAATACAGAGAAAAAAAGGATGGAATATAGAAAAAAGTGTGCCAGAGGCATAAGAGATACAGAGAAAATGTCTAAAAGAGGATGCAACTAATTCTTTAAAAGAGTAGAGCAAGAATAAGACAGGGACAACATTTAAAGAAATAATAGCTGAGAATCTTTAAAAACAGACAAAACAACCATCTAGCTGCAAATTCAGGTACTGTGAACCCCAATGAAAATAAATATAAAGAAAATCACACCTAAGGACATCATGGTAAAATTACTAAAATCCAAAGAGAAAGACAAACATCTAAAGAAGCAAGAGGAAGAAGCACATTACATACCAAAGAAGCAAACATAAATCTTTCAGCTGATTTCCCATCAGAAATAATGAAAGCCAACAGGCAGTAACATGGTATCTTCAACATGTTTTAAGAAGAATAATTAATAATCTACCATTCTAGAGCTAGTAAAAACATCCTTCAAAAATGAAATTGTAATAAACACATATTTTCAGAACAAAAACTGAAAAAAATTATCTACAGCAATCACAAACTAAAGGGAATGTTAAAGGGTGCTAGTGGAACAGAAGGAAATTTTCCAAGACATAGGCTTGGATACAAAAAAGGGAATGAAATGAAAAGAAAAGCATAAACATCAGGTAATCTGCATAAATATTGACAATAAAACAACAATGATGATGTCTTATGTGGTTTACATTATATAGATAATTAAATTATAAAACAGTAGCATATAGTTTGCCAGAGGAACATGAAGTTAAAGTATTCTAAAGCTTTTGCACTGTATAGAAAGAAGTCAAAGAACTAATTTTATCAAACTATAGTCAAGAATGAATGTTTTAATCTTTAGAATATACACTTAAACAATAGTAAAATAATGTACAAATATGAACTTAACAAAGGGTAAAAAATAAATGAGACCAAAAAAAAAACCAACCCCAAAAGAAGGTAATAAAGAGAGAAAAGGTTCAAGACAGGCAGGACAAGTAGGATGCAAAAGTATGATGATATATTTAAAGCCAAATACATAATTAATTAAATTTAATGAAAACTGCTTAAATGTGCCAGTTAAAAAATATATGCTGTATTAAAAAATAAAGCAAAGTGCCCTGGCTGGTGTAGCTCAGTGGATTGAGCGCGGGCTGCGAACCAGGCATCGCAGGTTCGATTCCCAGTCAGGGCACATGCCTAGGTTACAGGCCATGTCTCCCAGCAACCGCACATTGATGTTTTTCTCTCTCTTTCCCTTCCCTCTCTAAAAATAAATAAATAAAATCTTTAAAAAAATAAATAAAGCAAAGTCTGTTAACTAGAATGAATGAATGAATGGTAAAAATTTTACAGATGAAAGATTTATCATGCAGATAGCATCCAAAAGAAACTAGCAGTATTAGCCCTGGCTGGTGTGGCTCAGTGGAGTGAGTGCCGGCCTGGGAACTGAAAGGTCCATGGTTCAATCCCCAGTCAGGACACATGCCTGGGTTGCAGTCCCCAGTAGAGGGCATTTGAGAGGCAACGGATGATGTATCTCTCACACATCAATGTTTCTCTCCCTCCCTTCCCCTGTCTCTGAAGATCAATAAATAAAAAATATTTTTTTGGAAAATAAACCTTCCCCTACTCCAAATTCTGACTTTAAAAAAAGAAGAAGAAAATAGCCGTATTAATGTCAAACAATGTACTTTAAGGTAAAAAGCATTACTAGAGATAAAGAGGAACATTTCATAATAATAAAAGGTTCACTTCAAGAGGAAGATATAATAGTTCCAAATCTGTATGCACCTAACAATATGTTTTCAAAATATACAAATAAGAAATTCTGAGAACTAAAAAAAGACATAAATAAATTCATAATCACCATGGAAGATTTTTAACACAAATATCTCAGAAACTGATAGAACCAGTAGACAAACAAAAAAATCGGAGAGGGCAAAAATATTTAAAGAACACAACTTGACCTGTTTGATAAATGACTTTACACTATAATACATACAAGGTTTGTCCAGAAAAAGCCCAGCCAATGTGAATATAATGAGAAGAGTTTGCATGACATTGATGTAACCTGGCAGCCAAGGAGAGTGGACTGGAATGCACATGTGTGAATAATGACAACTTTACTGTACTAGTCAGTGGGGGCGGTAGATGCCATTGAGTGAGCATGTGTACTGTGTGGCTGTCACATTCAAAATGACTGAGCCAGTACAGCAATGAATCTGCATCAGATTTTGAGTTAAGTTTGAACATTCCTCCAAGGAAACTATTCAAATGATTCAGAAGGCTGCAATGATGGGCAACTGGTGATTGGCAGCCTCATCATGAAAATTTACCCCCTCATGCTTCACATCTTGTGTAGTTTTTTGGTGAAACATCAAATCACCCAGGTGGCTCATCCACTCTACAGCCCAGATTTGGTGCCCTGCAACTTATGGCTTTTCCTAAAACTAAAATAACCTTTGAAAGGGGAGAGATTTTAGATGGTCAATGAGATTCAGGAAAATAAGACAGGGGAACTGATAGTGATTGGGAGAACTGTGTGAGGTCCCTAGGTGCCTACTTTGAAGGGGACTGAGGTGTCATTGTCCTATGTACAATGACCAGTGGAACAGACTAGAGAGTCCAGAAATAAACCCACACCTTTTATGGTCAATTGATATCTGACAGAGGAGGATAAAATATACAATAGGGTAAAGACAACTTATTCAATAAATGGTGTGGAGAAAATTGGACAGGTACATGCAAAAAATTAAAACTGACCACCTTCTTATACTATATACAAGAATACAGTAAAAAAAAAAGAAGACATTCAAAATGGATTAAAGATTTAAATTTACAACTTGAAACCATAAAACTCCTAGAAGAAAACATAGACGTAAACATTCTGGCATTGGTCTTAGTAATATTTTTTTTTTCTGATTGATCTCCTTGGGCAAGAGAAATGAAAGAAAGAAACAAATGGGACTACAACAAACTAAAGACATTTTGCACAGCAAAAGAAACCATCAACAAGATGAAAAGGCAACCTACTGAATGAAAACAGATATTTGCCAAAGACATAGCCAATAATGGATTAATATCCAAAATTTATAAACTCAACACCAAAAAGAAAATCCAATGGAAAAAAGGGCACAGGACATGAACAGACACTTCTCCAAAGAGGACATAGAGATGGCCAATAGACATATGAAAAGATGCCCAAAGTCACTAATCGGAGAAATGAAAATTAAAACTACAGTGAGATGTCTCTTCACACCTGTCACAATGATTATCAACAATAAATCAACAAACAACAACTACTGGTGAGGATGTAAAGAAAAGGAAACCCTCATGCATTGTTGGTGGGATTGCGCATTGGTGTAGTCA
This sequence comes from Tonatia bakeri, assembly GCA_004024845.1. Taxonomy (NCBI): domain Eukaryota; kingdom Metazoa; phylum Chordata; class Mammalia; order Chiroptera; family Phyllostomidae; genus Tonatia; species Tonatia bakeri. The sequence continues at coordinate 183,556 of PVIA01002852.1, read as the reverse complement.
CTATGGAAAACATCATAATTTTTTAAAAAATATTTTATTTACTTACTTGTTTAGAGAGAAGGGAAGGGAGAGAGAAAGAGGAAGAGAAACATCAATGTGTGGTTGCCTCTCATACATCCCCTACTGGGGACCTGTCCTGCAACCCAAGCATGTGCCCTGACTGGGAATCAAATAAACGACCCTTTGGTTCACAGGCCGGTGCACAAACCACTGAGCCACACCAACCAGGGTACATCATAATATTTTAAAAAAACTAAAATTAGCCCCGACTGGTGTGGCTCAGTAGATTGAGTGTTGACCTGTGAACTGAAAAGTGGCCATTTCGATACTCAGTCAGGGCACATGCCCCATTTGGAGGCGTACAAAAGGTAAACAATGGATATTTCTCTCACACGTTCATGTTTCTCTTTCTCTCTTTCTCTCTCTCTCTTTCCCCTCTTCCCTTCTTCTCTCTCTAAAATCAATAAATACATCCTTGGGTGAATATTAGAAAAATAAAAATAGAAAATGTTATGGAGGTTTCTAAAAATATTAAAAAGAAAATTACCTTATGACCCAGCATTTACACTTCTGGCTACATATTAAATGAAATCCAAAACATTAATTCAAAAAGATATATGCACCCCTATGTTCAGTGCAGAGTCATTTACAATAGCTGAGATATTAAAGCAAATCAGTGCCCATCAATAGGCAAGAAGATTATAAAGTTGTGGTACATATATACAGTAGAATATTACTTGGCCATAAAAAGAATAAAGTTTCATCATTTGCAACAGTATGGAAAAGGCTAGAGTGTATTATGCTAAGTGCAATAAGTCAGAGAAAGACAAATATGATATAATTTCACTTATACATGAAATCTAAAGAACAAAATCAATGAACAAACAAAACAGAAACAGACTCACAGACATAGAGAACAGATTAATGATTGCCAGAGGAGAGGGTGTGGCGACTGGGTTAAAAAATTGAAGGGATTAAGAAGTACAAATTGCCCTGGCTGGCGTAGCTCAGTGGATTGAGCGCGGGCTGCGAACCAAAGCATCGCAGGTTCGATTCCCAGTCAGGGCACATGCCTGGGTTGCAGGCCATGGCCCCCAGCAACCGCACATTGATGTTTCTCTCTCTCTCTCTTTCCCTCTCTAAAAGTAAGTAAATAAATAAATAAATAATCCTAAAAAATAAGTACAAATTGGTAGTTACAGAATAGTCATGAGGATGTAAAGTACATTATAGGGAATATTGTCAATAAAATTGTAATAACTATGTATGGTATCAAATGTATACTAGATTTATTGAGGTGATAACTTCGTAAGTTATATGTCTGATCCCTGGGTTGTACACCTAGAATTAATACAAAGGGGGACCCAAAATACCCTGGAATTTATTTATAAAAAATTGTGTATTTATTCTTACATGTTTAAACTTCAGACACCTTCAAAGTACTCTCCATTTGATGTAATACACCTATTGAGATGTTTTTTCCACTGCTTAAAACTGTTTTTGAACTCATGAATATTGATGTCTTTTAGTGTTTCTGCTGTTTTTTATTTTACCTCTTCCACATTGGCAAAACATTTGTTTTTGAGGACTTTTTTCATCAGGTGAACAAAAACAAGTTGCTTAGGGTGAGATCACATGAATAGGGAGGTGGGGCATGGGAGTCATGACAGTTTTGGGTCAAAAACTGCTGAACACTCAGTGTGGTGTGGGCCAGTGTGCTCATAAATCACCCATCATGAAATGGGCAAACATGTTGAAAGAATCTTAAAAAAAAAATTCCCTGAAGCCGAATGCAGCCTCTCACAACAATGCCAGCTAGTACATTCATATAGATCAGTTTCTAGAACACTAACCTAGTCGGGGAAGCTTGTACTACAAGTGGCCCACCCTCTAGAAGATAATTCTGGGGTTTTTTTTTTTTGGTCTGCCTCATATAATATTGTATATCAGCTGTAATTGAAAAACTTATACATTATTTTTAAACAAATTTTAAAAATACATATTTTTCATAAGGCTGTAGCTGCTGTGAAGTCTATGTATGGTTTATTTTACAAGGGCAAGGTTAGTTTAACACCACATTCAAAGAATAAAGGGAGCAAAATCAAATGATTATCTCAATAGATGCAGGAAAACCACCTGATCTAATGGAATATCCATTCATAACTAAAATAAAACTTTTAGTAACTAGACTAGAAAATAACTTTTAAATTAATAAAAGTAGTCTTTTCATAAATAAAAATATCTACAACAAACATACTTAAAATTGAAATGTTAAAAGATTTTCCCCTCTAAGATTAGGAATAGGACAAGGATGTGTGCCATTACTACTTTTATTCAATATTGTCTTGACCATTCAAGCCAGTACAATAATGCAAGAAAAAGAATGATACAGGTCTAGGTTTGTTTTCCTGTGATGCAGTCTGGGAGACATAGATTATCATGTAGGACTTTTTTTATTGTTGTTCAAGTACGGCTGTCCCCATACCACCTACCACTCTCCCCAACCCCACCCCACCCATCCCCACCTCCCACACTCAATCCAACCACCCCCAGTTTTTTTAAAAAAGATTTTATTTATTTATTTATAGAAAAAAGGCAAGGAATGGAGAAAGAGAGGGAGAGAAACATTGATGTGCAAGAGACAATTGGATCACTTGCCTCTCACATGCCCTCAACTGGGGACCTGGCCTGCAAGCCAGGCATGTGCCCTGACTGGGAATCAAACCACTGACATTTTGGTTCACAACTGGCACTCAATCCACTGAGTCATATCAGCCAGGGCCATGTAGGACTTTTATAAGGAACTGCTTTGGGGATCAACATACATGCAACAGGAAAAAAATCTTTCCCCAAAAGCCCTACACAAATTCATAGGGGGATCTGGAGTTGGTATGGCCCTTCAGAGGTTTCTGGACTGGGAAAAAGGGGGCTAGCCTAAATTTATACTCCTTCGTTGATCAGTCATTGGATGTGGGATGCCCTAGAAGGAAGGATATTCTTAAGTGAGACAGTTTCCCTCAAACAAGACAAATTCAAACAAAGCCTGTCAAACTGAGATCTGTCTCCTGGCAGCACTCTCAGCAGCTGAGGGAATTGAATGGGGACTGGGTGATGGATGGCAACATTAACTGCAGACATTTAAAATGGCTTCAAAAAATATCAAATACCCTCAAATAAATCTCATGAGAGGTACATAAGAGTTTTCCACAGAAAACCTCAATAAATGGAGGTATATACCATATTCATAGATTGGAAGACTCAACATTATAAAGATTTAAGGTTTCCTTATATTGATTTTTAGGTTTAATGCAATCAAAATTAAAACCCCATAAGGTTTTTCCCCCTTAATTGTATATTATTGTGGTAAGAATATTTAACATGAGAACTACCCTCTTAAATTTTTAAGTGTATAAGACATTATTGTTGACTGTGGGTACGATGTTATACAGCAGATTTTTAGAACTTACCTCATTTAGGTTAAACTTGATGCCCTTTGATTAGTAACTCCACATTTCCCTCCCCCTGCACTAGATAATCAACATTCCATTCTTTGATTCTATGAAATGGACATTTTAGATATCTCATGTAAGTGGAATCAGCAGTATTTGTCTTTCCATGACTGGCTTTTTTCACTTAGCATAATGTTCTCAAGGTTCATCCATGCTCACATACTGCAGAATTTACTTTTTTAAGGCTGAATAGTACTAATGCATTTTCTTCATCTATTTATGTATCAATGGATTTTTAGATTGTTTCCACATCTTGGCTATTGTGAATAATGCTGCAAAAAACATGAAAGTGCAAATATCTCTTTGGGATCCTGATTTTAATTCTTTTAAATAAATACCCAAAGAGTAGCATTACTGAATCACATGGGAGTTCTATTTTTAATTTTTTATAAAACATCCATGTTGTTTTCCACAGCAGTTGTACCAGTTTACTTTCCCACCAACAGTGTACAAACATTCTGATTTTTCCATGTTCTTACCAATACATGTTGTCTTTTTTTTAATAGTAGCCATCCTGACAGGGGTGAGGTAGGATCTCATTGTGGACTTGATTGATTTGCATTTCCATGATGATTAGTGGTGTTGAACACTTATTCATATACATATTGACCATTTACATGCCCTCTTTGGAGAACTGTTTATTCAAGTCCTTAGCCCAGTTTTTAAAATTTTATTAAATTTAGTGGGGTTGCATTGGTTAATGAAATTATACAGGTTCCAAGTATACAATTGTATAGTGCATCATCTGTATATTGCATTGTGTGTTCACCAACCAAAGACAAATCTCCTTCTGTCACCATATATTTGACCCCCTCAACCCTTAAGTACCTCTCTTTGTCTCTCCCTCTCTAAATATAAATAAATGACATCTTCAAAAAAAACCATACCATTAGTTTCTTCCACTGCCCCAACCCCCACTGGTTTTTACAACCAGAAGTTATGAGGCTTTATTTTTTCCAAGGCTGAAACCGTGGGCTGCATGGTGTGGCCTGAGGCTGGAATCACGTGCTCAAAGGGTGTCCCACTGAATTTTATCCCCACACATGAATGTGGGACTGCCTGTTCCACTGACCACTGCTGCTGCCTTTCTGCCATCAGATTACCATGGCCACACTCCATCCTCTCTACCCCACCTCCCCGTTTCTGCTCCTGGTACCCAACTAGATGAATTTAGCTTCTTTAAATCCTTGGTTGTCAGACTTCCCTACAGTTCAATTTTCTGGCAGTTCTGGATGTTTTTTATTTTAAAATGAGTTTTGATCCTTCTTATGGTTGTGCAAGGAGGTGAAGTTTATCCACCTATGCCTCCATCTTGACTGGAAGTCTCCTCCAATCATCCATTGAAGGACACTTTTGTTGTTTTCATGTCTTGGCCACTGTGAATAATGCTGCAATGAACATAGGGGTGCATACAACTTTGCAAATAAATGTTTTCAAGTTTTTCAGGTAGATATCCAGAAGAGGAGTTGCTGGGTCATATAGTAATTTTATTTTTTAATTTTTTGAGGAACCTCCATACTGTTTTCCATAGTGGCTGTACCAATTTACATTCCCACCAGCAGTGAAGAAGGGTTCCTTTTTCTCTACAACCTCTCTAACACTGTCATTATTTGTCTTATTGATAGCACCCATTCTTATAGGTATAAGGTGGTACCTCATCGTAGCTTTGATTTGTATTTATCTAATAGCTAGTGAAGGTGAACATTTTTTCACATATCTGTTTTAGCTCATTTTAATTTTGTGAACTTTTACTTTTTCAGCTACAGTTCACATACCATGTTATATTAGTCTCAGGAGTACACCCCAGTGATAGACATTATTTAGCTTACAAGGTGATCATCCCAATAAATCTAGTACCCATCTGACACCATACATAGTTATTAGAATATTATTGACTATATTCCCTATGTTGTACTTTACATCCCCATGACTATTCTGTATAACAAATTTGTACTTCTTAATTCCTTTACCTCTTTCACCCATCCCCCAAATCCTCCTCCCATCTGGCAACTATCAAAATGTTCTCTGTATCTATGAGTCTGTTCTGTACTGCTTGTTGGCTTATTTTGTTATTTTAGAGTCAATTGATAAAATATATTTAGCACCATTTTATTCTTCATATTTGTTATCTCTTTTCCTTCTTTTTAAAGACCCTTTAACATTTCCTATAATATTGGTTTGGTGGTGATGAGCTCCTTTAGTTTTCTCTTGTCTGGGAAGCTCTTTATCTGCTCTTTGATTCCAAATGATGGCTTTGCTGGGTAGAGTAATCTTGGTTGTAATTCCTTGCTTTTCATGACTTAGAATATTTCTTGCCAGTCCCTTCTGGCCTGCAAAAGTTTCTGTTGAGAAATCAGCTGACAGTCTTATGGGAGCTCTGTTATAGGTAACTAACTGCTTTTCTCTTGCTGGTTTTAAGATTCTCACTTTGTCTTTGATCTTTGACATTTTAATTATGATGTGTCTTGGTGTGGGCCTCTTTGGGTTCATCTTGTTTGAGACACTTTGCTCTCTTACTTCTCCTTCTTGACATGCTTATGAAATGAATACTGGTACACTTGAAGTTGTCCCAGAGGCTTCTCACATTTGCTTATTTTTTTTTTATTTTTTTCTATTTTTACTGTTGTGCTTAGGTGTTTATTGTTTCCTTTATTCCAAATCGCTAATTTGATTCTCAGCTTCATCTAGTCTACTGTTGATTCCCTGTAAGTCATTCTTCATTTCATTTAATGTATCCTTCATTTATGACTGGTTCCTTTTTATGGTGTCCATGTCCATTTTCATGCTATTGAAGTTCTCACTAAGTTCCTTGAGGATTCTTATAATCATTGTTTCGAACTCTCTGTGTGTTAGTTTGCTTGCCTCCATTTCATTTAGTTCTTTTTCTGCAGATTTCTCCTGTCCTTTCATCTGGGACCTGTTTCTTCATTTGCACATTTTGCCTGCTTTTTCTATGTCTGTGTCTATCTATTTGGTAGAACTGCTATGTCTCCCAAACTTGGTATAGTGGCCTTGCATAGCAGGTATCCTGTAGGGCCCAGTGGTGCAGCCTCCCTAGTCACCCTAAATGAGAGTTCCAAGTGTACCCTGTGTGGGCTATGTGCACTGTCCTGTTGTAGTTGAGCCTTTATTGCTGTTGGTTTCACTGGGAGGGATTGGCCCTCAGGCCAATTGGCTGTGAGAACCAGCTGTGACTACAGCAGAGGAGCTGGTGTGCAGGAAGAGACCCTATGGAGCAGGACTTGCTTCAGTGGGGCTTTGGGGCTCACTGCATCTGCCCCTTGAGTGTATCACTCATAGAGGTGGTAGGGTTACCTAGCATGGTGTAAAGCTGTCCACTGGGTACACTGGTTCTGGGGCCTCCCTGGAGATGCAAGGTGAGCCACCACTTGTACCCTACCTGGTGCCACTGGGTACAAGTTATAGAGCAATCTTCAGATGGCTGCTACTTGTGCTGGGCTTGGAGGTCCGCAGGAGTGGCCAAGCTGGTAACCAAGGCTGGCTGTTGTTAGTGGTGGGGAAGGGACCACTTAGCAAAAAGTATGGGGTATGCAGAAACCAGATGCTGCTTGTTTCAGAGATTTTTAGGACAGTCCAAAGCATGAGGCAAGAGAGGCCATTTATATGGAAAAGCCACTGCAAATGGCTTGGGTAGGCCCACAAGTTGGGTGGGGTGGTATCTCAAGGAATTATCAGAGCTGGGCAAACAGTAATAGCCAGGCTGATGGAGACTCAGATATGGCACTCACCTGATGGCTCTGGAGTGGGGGCACATCTCAGAAAAGGTACAATAGCTTCTGCCAGCACTTTTTTCTGGGAGGAAGCTGCCCCCTCGGTTCTCACCCTGATACCAGACAATTCACTTTCTCCCCACATGTCTCTAGTTACTTTCAAGCTGCTGCCTCAGCACTGGAACTCATAGAGAGTGAGTCCAAGCAAGTACGTGTGCAAGCCCTTAAAGAGGAACTGCCTGAGACTCCAGAAGCCCTCCATCTCACCCAGCCACAATTCCTGTTGGTTTTTAAAGCCAGAATTTATGGGAGCTTCTCTTTCTGGCTCTGGAAACCTGGTCTGGGAGGTGTGGTGTGAGGCTGGGACCCCTGCTCCTCAGGGGGAACCTCTAAAGCTGTGATATCTCTCCCGATTTTTATCCACCACACGTGGGTGTGGGACCAGCCTGTTCTGTCATTCCATGTCTCTGCCACTCCTACCAGTCTCAATGTGGTTTCTTCTTTAAATTCCTAGTTGTAGGACTTCCATTCATCTAGATATCAGGTGTTTCTGAATGACACTTTTTCTGTAGTTTAGTTGTAATTTTGATGTCTATTTTAGCTCATTTTAAAATCAAGTTTTTGGATTTTGCTACTGACTTATATAGATCTTTACATATTTTGGATATTAGCCCCTTATCAGATATATGGTTTGCAAATATTTTCTCATTCTGTAGGTTGTATTTTCATTCTCTTGTTTCCTTTGCTATACAGAAACTTCATAGTTTGATATAGCCCCAACTTTTTAATTTTTGTTTTTGTTGCCTACACTTGCCAAGGCCAATATTATGAAGCTTTCTTCTGTTTTCCTCTTGGAACATTACAGCTTCAGGTCTTAGGCCTTGAGTTTCTAACCTATTTTGTTGATTTTTGTGAATAAGGTTACAATTTCATTCTTTTGCAGGTGAAAATCCAATTTTCCCAACACTATTTGTTGAAGATACTATTCTTTCCCCATTGTGTATTCTTGGCACCCCTTTTGAAGATCAGTTGAATGTATATATGTGGATTTATTTGGGGGTTATTCTGTTTGATTGGTCTGTATGTCTATCTTTATGCCAATACTATATGGCTTGATTACTGTAGCTCTGTAATATAGTTTGATATCAGAAAGTGTAATGCCTACAGCTTTGTTCTTTATTTCTCAAGACTGATCTGGATATTCAGAGTCTTTTGTGGTTCTGAGCACATTTTAAGATTGTTCGTTCTATTTCTGTGTAAAATGCCACTGATATTTTGATAGAAATTTCATTGAATCTGTGATTTGCTTTGGGTGAAATGAATATTTTAACAATATTTAGTCTAACAATCCATGAATATTTGATGTCTTTCATTTGTTTGTGTCTTTACTTTTTCATCAATGTTTTGTAGTTTTTAGTACATAAGTCCTTTGCCTCCTTAGTTAAGTTTATTCCTAAGTGTCATATTCTTTTAGGTATTATTATCAATGGGCTTGTTTTCTTAAGTCTTTTTCAGATAGTTCATACTAAGTGTACAGAAATGCAACTGATTTTTATATATTGATTTGTATTCCTGCAGCTTTACTAAATTTATTAGTTCATGCCATATACAAACAGAAACAGTTTTAATTCTTCCTTTCTGATTGGACATCTTATATTTGTCTTGCTTCATTCCTCTGTATAGAACTTCCAGTACTTTGGTGAATAGAAGTAGTGAGAGTGGGCATCCTTTCCTTGTTCTCTCTCTCAGAAGATAAGCTTTCAGTTTTTTTTCTTTTAATTTAAAAGCTTTTAGTTTTTTTAAAAAGATTTTATTTACTTATTTTTAGGGAGAGGAGAAGGGAAGGAGAAAGAGGGGGAGAGAAACATCAATGTGTGGTTTCCTCTTGCACACCCCCACCAGGGACCTGGCCCGCAACCCAGGTATGTGCTCTAGACTGGGAATTGAACCAGCAACCCCCTGGTATGCTGGCTGGCACTCAATCCACTGAGCCACACCAGCCAGGGCATCACTTTTTTCATCTTTAGTCTAGTTAATGATTTGCCACTTGGTTTATCTTTTCAAAAAACCAACTCTTAGTCTCATTTATTTTTCTATGTTTTATTTAGTTCATTTCTGCTCTAAAGATTTTAATCTTTTTCCTTCTTCTAACTTTGGATTTGCTTTGTTCTTCTTTTTCTAGTTACTCTAGTATAAAGTTAGTTTGTTTATTTTGGATTTCCTTTTTTGAATGTAAGTATTTATTACTATTAATTTCCCTTTTAGTACTGCTTTTGCCACATCCTATAAGTTTTTGTGTGTTGTGTTTGTTTGTCTTGAGGTATTTTCTAATTTCATTGTTGATATCTTTGACCCAACGGTTGTTCAAGAGTGTGTTATTTAATTTCCACATACCTGTGAATTTTCCAGTTTTCCTTCTGCTATTGATTCTAGTTTCATTCCACTGTGTTAAAAAAAAATAACAGGTATGTTTTCAATTTTCTTAAATTTGTTAAGCATTATTTTGTGACCTCACATGTTATTATTCCTGAAGAAAGATATGTGTTTGTGAAGAATGTGTATTCTGCTGCTTTTGGATGGAATGTTCTGTATATGTTTTTGAGGCTTGTTATGTACTGTTGTTGAAGTCCTCTGTTTCCTTATTCTTCTGTCTAGGTGATTATCCATTATTGAAAGGTATTAGAGTCACTCACTATTATTCTATTGCTATTTATTCCTTTGGTTCTGTATATTGGTTTTACATATATACATAGGTTCCCTGATGCTGGTACATATGTAATTGTTACATATTCCTGTTGGATTGCCTCTTTTATCTCTATACAATGTCCTTCTTTGTCCCTTGTGATAGTTTTGACTTAAAAGTCTATTTTGTCTGATATAAGTATAGGCATCCCTGCTCTCTTTTGATTACCATTTGCATGGACTATCTTTTTCCATTGTTTCACATTCAGCCAATGCTTTCCTAAATCTAAAGTGAGTTTCTTTCAGAAAGCATATGATTGGATCTTGCTTTTATCAATTCAGCCACAACATTTCTTTGATTGAGGCAGTTTTATCTATTTACATTTAAAGTAATTATTGATAGGGAAGAATCCACTATTGTCATCTTGTTAGTTGTTTTTTGTTAGCCTTGAGATTCTTATGTGTGTATTTCCTCTCACTGTCCAACTTTGTGCTTTGCAATTTTTTGTATTGATATCCTTCTATTCCTTTCTCTTTTTCTTTTGTGTAGCTTCTATAGCCATTTTTTGTGGCTACCTTGATGCTTACGTAAAATACTTTGTAACAGTTTATCTTAAGCTAATAAAAACTCAAATTTAATTGCAAACTAAAACTTCACATTCTAACTTCTTTCCCAAACACACTTTGTTATTTTTGTCACATTTTACATCTATTCATATTATGCATCTTTTAACTTACTTTAGTCGTAGTTATTTTAATATATTTGTAATTTAACTTTTTATACTAGAAATAAAAGTTATTTATCCACTATGTTTACAGAAATACAGCATTCTGTACATGTCTATATATTTACTTTTACAGAGTTTCATACTTTCTTATGTTATCATGTAGCTGATTTAGTGTTCTTTCAAGTTGATAAATTCCCTTTAACATTTCACATAAGGCAGGTCTACTGGTGAAGTTTCTCAGCTTTTATTTGTCTAGGAATGTCTTGATCTGTCCCTATTTTAAGGACAGTTTTGACAAGTAAAGTAGTCTTGATTGGCAGTGTTTCTTTTTTGTTTCAGTAGTTTGAATATCTCAACCTACTTGTTGTGGCCTACAAGGTTTCTGCTATAATTTCTTCTGATAGTCTTTTGGGGGTTCCCTTGTATATGACAAGTCAGTTATCTCTTGATGCTTTCAAAACTCTCTTTAGCTTTCACTTTGATAATGTGATTATATTTCATGGTGTGGATTTCTCTGAGTTCATTTAGTTAGTGTCTTATTTTATTTTATTTTATTTTAATCATTGTTCAAGTACAGTTTTCTCCTCTTTACTCCCATAGTTAGTGTCTTTGAGGCTTCTTGAATCCAGTTGTCCTTTTCCTTCCCCAGATTTGGATAGTTCTCAGTCATTCTTTCTGTGAATAAGCTTTCTCATTCTTCCCCTCTTATTCTTCTGAACTCCCCTAATGCCTACATTGGTCCACTTGGTGATGTATCATAAGTGCCTTAAGCTTTTTCACTCTTTTTTGCTTTTGTTACTCTGGCTGAATTATTTCTAATGACCTGTCATATTTCACTGATACTTTTCTTCTGTTTTATCTAGTCTGATGTTGAAATCTTCTCATGGATTTTTCAGTTATTGTGCCTTTAGCTCTTTGATTTCTGTTTGGTATTTTATAATATTTTCTATCTCTCTGTTGAAATTCTCACTTTGTTTATACATTTTTTTATTAATCTTGGTGAGCATCTTTATATCTGTTATTTTGAATTCTCTACCAGCAGAATCTTATAATTCTGTTTCATTAGGGTCAGCTTCTGGAGATTTACTGTGCTCCTTTTTTGGAATATCTTTTTTTTGTTTTGAACATCATTTTCCTTGACCATTTGTGTTGGTTTCTGCACATGACACAAAGCCAGCATTGGTCCCAGTCTTCACAGACTGGCCTTGTACAGGAGAAGACCTCCACCAATCAGCCAGGTCAGAGATTCTGGGGACTTCTACCAACTCTCCACCACAAGGGAGAAGCAAGCTGCTGCAGTTTTTGTCTACTCACTCTGCACTGAGTGTGTATGGGGGAGCAAACTATGGCATTTACTAGTCCAAACTGCCATCTCCATTCTCCCCAGGTGGTTTCACTGCCAGACCCATCAGAGCTCCAAGACTAGGAGAAAGATGCCAATTCTTTGGACGGTCCCAGGGAAGTTATGGCACTAAATGCACAGATCAATTCTTCCATCTCTAGGAGTAAGCTGAAAGCTGGGATGTTTTATCCATTCATTCGATGTGAGCAGATGGAAGTATCTATGGCATCTACCAGTCACGACCATCATCTCTGTCTTCCCCCAGGAACCTAGACTGTGCTAGACACCCTCAGAGCTCCTAGACTGATAAGTCATACGCCAATTCTTTGGGCAGTCCTGATGAGTTGGAGCACAGGATGCAGAGATAAACTCTTTTCTTCCCCAGAGGAATGTTGATAGCTGTGATATTTTGTCTTATTCTTTGCTCAGAAAGAGGGAGGATCTATGGTATTTATCAGCCCAAGACACCATCACTGTTATCCACTAGGTAGACCTCACAAAGTTCCCAAACTGGCAAGATAGAAGCCAGTCCTCAGAATACTTAGAGTGTCAGACATGTGAATAAGCTCCTTCCCTCAACTAGGAGAAGTTGGAAGCTAGAGGGGCCTCTGTCATATTATATGGTGCCATGCTGGTGGCAGGGACTCTGGTGAGAGGGTGTCCTAAATCTCCCTACAAGCTTCAGTGAGTCTGCTTTCATGTTTGCCCCAGGTACAGGAGCCTTCCAAATAGTTCCTTACTTTCTCACAAAGGGAATCTGTCCATATATTGTTGCTGAATCAGTGTGTTTGTTGGGGGTTGGGGGGAGTTCAGGACTTCCTAATCCATCATCTTGGTGACATCGTTCTTCAAAGCTACTTTTCTTTTTGTGGAATGTAACTAGTGGATTCTAAGATATAGAGAAAAATGCAAAGGGCCAAGAACTTACAAGATACTTTTAAAGAAAAGGAAAAAGTTAGAAGGACTTGCTTTATCAGATATAAAGAGCTTGTTATAAAGTCCAGTAATTAAGATTATGATATTGCCCTGGTTGGGTGGCTCAGTTGGTTAGAGTATTGTCCTGATACACTAAGGTTGCAGGTTTAATCCCTGGTCAGGGCACATACAAGAAGCAACCAATGAATGCATAAATGAGTGGAACAACAAGTCGATGATTCTTTTTCTCCCATCTCTCTCTGTAAAATCAGTACATAAAAATTTTAAAATGACTATGGTATTGGTGCAATGAGAAATTGACTAATAGAACAGAAAAAATGTTCAGAAACAATTCCACATGTATACAAACACCTGATTTATGACAAAGGTGACACTGTAGAGAAGTGGAGACAAAAGACATTCGTTATAATAAATGGCACTGGGCAATTAAATATATATATAGAAAAGATAAGGCTTGACCCCTACATCTTGCCACACACAAAAATCAATTCCAGATGGATTGTAGATGTAAATGTGAATGGCAAAAGCATAAAACACCTAGAAGATAATATGGGAGAACACATACATGATTTCAAGGTAGGGGGATATTTCTTTAAAAAAAAGATTTTATTTATTTACTTTGGAGAGAGAAGAAGGGAAGGAGAAAGAGAGGGAGAGAAACATCAGTGTGCAAGAGATACATGATCAATTGCCTCTTACATACCCTCAACAAGGGACCTGGCCTGCAACCCAGGCATATGCCCTGACTGGGAACTGAACCAACAACCCTTCAGTTAGCAGGCCAGAGCTCAATCCACTGAGCCACACCAGCCAGGGCTAAATATTTCTTAAATGGAACATGAAAAATACTTGCTATAAAGGGAAATACTAAAAGACTAGACACATTCAAATAAAATACTTCTGTTCATCAAAGTATACTATAGAGATTTGGGAAGGATTTGTAACATAAAAAATACAAAAGTGGCCCTGGTTTGCATTATGACACCCAACCTACTGAGCCACACAAGTCAGGGCTCCATTTCACTTTTGAATAATTCTAGAAACCAGCAAAACATGCCAATGGAACTACTTACCTATGCATAGTTGACTATTTAGAGTTAGTAAGACCTGAAGAAAACAGGCCTGTTACATAAAGAGGAAGTGTGTTGGTTTTACATAAACATCTCCAAAGGCCCAAAATAATATTGAACTCAACAACTATTTAAGTACTCTAAATATAACAAGTAATATGTCAGGTATTATGGAAAAAGACAAAAAAAAAAAGAAGGCAGGTCTCTGAGGAGTTCTAGTATAAAGACACAAGATTTATTGATTTACTTAATCCTTAACTGAGGATATGTTTATTGATTTTAGAGAAAGGAAAGGAGGCAGAGGTAAAGAGAGTGAGAAACATTGATGTGAGAGAGAAACATCAATTGGTCACTTCCTGTATGCACTCCAACTGGGGATTGAACTCACAATCTATATATGTACTGTGACCCAGAATCAAACTTGCTGCCTTTTGGTGTATGGGATGATGCTCCAACCAACTGAGCTGCAGACCAGGGTAAGACACAGGTTTATTAAACAAAATGACAGCCATAACAACTACAGAATGATCCCAAGACAGGATATGCTGGGTGGGTTGCAAGAGTAGAGTTACTGAGAAAGAAAATGAGATAGGTATAATGGAGCAGTTAGTCACAAGCTTTGAATGCCACACTAGAAATTCTAGATTTAAATCTATAGAAAACTATTTTACCTGGATCCACTCCTTTAAAAAATTTTCTTGGATTTAATGATTCCTAGTTATTTTCTTGATCAACTAACCTTAATAAATAATGTCAAATCTGATAACTAATGTTCTATCTAGTTAAACCAAGAGATGTTCTGTGAAAAGTGAAATTTGACTTCTGTAACATAACCTCAAGTAATTATAAGCATGTTCCAAATATCCCCAACAGTCCCTAATAAACCCTTATTAAGCTACCCATACAGCCCTGGCTGATGTGACTCAGTGGATTGAGCGCCAGCCTGAGAACCAAAAGGTCACTGGTTCAATTCCCAGTCAGGCACATGCCTGGATTTCGGGCCAAGTCCCCAGTTGGGGCTGTATGAAAGGTAACTGAATCTCTCTCACATTGATGTTTCTCTCCCTATCTTTCCCCCTCCCTTCCTCTCTGTCTAAAAGTAAACAAATAAAAATTAAAAATCTTGAAAAATAAAATAAAATAAACTATCCATACATATTTTTCAAAATACTTCTTAAACCTTAGAGTTTCAGTTTAGATTATCTCTTGGGGCAATCATTTGAAAGAGATCCTACTCTTATATGCCTCCTCCCCAAAATAATCTTTGAGGCATTAAAAGATATCTAATACCTAACATAAATTCTGGCTTATAGCAGGCTTCGTATTTATTGACCTAAATGATTAAATTACACCAGTATATTAACCTTAGTCATCTCTCTCATGGTTTAGTAGACTTTGATTATATTCCTCCCTCAACCTTTCTCTCTCTAAACTGAAGAAAAAATAAAATTAGAAACTCCCTTCATTCTTTTGATTAATTTAATTGGGTTTCTGGGGGCTTTTATCAGCTGTTAGGTTTTTCTTGAGGAACAACCACCAGAATTTTTTATATGACTGTGGATGTAAATCCACTTTTGTTCTTTTACATGGAAAAGATAAAAGGTTTTGTTTTGTCATGGTTTTCAACACCCTTCCTTATGATGCACACCATATTCTTGGCTTTGAGGACAACAACCAGAACTGGGCCAACTTCACAGAATGATCAACAGTGATTTTTTTCACTCTAACAATCATACTGTGTATTGTCTAACTCAGAGATTGGTGTTCTCTTGAGATCATCTCAACTATCCAGATAAATGTATAGGTACTCCACTACTGCAGCTGAAGAAGAATTATAACTCCAGGTCTGAGTGATTGTATCACTTTTTATCATAGCAACTGTGTCCCCACTGGGGAGGCTTTCCTATAACAATTTCCTTGGAGAACTTTGCTGATCTCTCTGTGTATCCTGACTGCTGTAATTTCCTTGTGTACTCTGTTTTTAAAAAGTTTTTAAATTGAGGGATGACAGATATACATCTTCAGTGATTTCCATACATCCTCAGTGATTTCTAGATCCCTTTCTTGGGTCATAACTGAGTCCATCATATCATAAACACAGAGAGGTTTGAATAGCCTTTTACAATGACATACATCTGACTGTTCTGCACATTTGATCTCACGGGATCATCCTGTAATTTATTCTCATCAGTTTGTCTTTACTCCTTGCACATAACTGCTGAAAAACCTGAATGTTCTGCCCATTGAAGGGTGTATTGATTTTTTCTTTCTTCTTCTCCACGTAAGAGTTACTGTAACAGCAACTGTCTGTGTTGGAAAACTAAAACATAAAAATATGACCTATGTGCCAAATTCCACAAAGCTGTTTACTTCCTTATTTATGAATCAGAATCTGTCAGCACAACTTAAAATCTTGACTGTCAGCAGATACTGCAATTAAATGTCCCTGCAAAGCCAGCAGAGGGTGCACCAGGGCACTAGAAATTTTACCCAAAATGTAGCAGTATCAATTTAACTCTCATAGCCAATCAACTTTTTCTCTTGTTTTTTCTTTTTGGTGCACTAAAGCTAATATTCTCAAGATAAATTTAAGCTGAATCTGGGGTGAAATTCCTTCAAAGCATGCTCCAATTCTCCTAAAAGTGAAGTTCAGGAAGAATATGGAATAGGTGGTTAAACTTAGTCTGGTCAAAATATATGTGGAGCAGAAGAAAGTGATGCAGATCTGTGCCATGTGCTTTGGAAAAATTCTACTATGGAGATCTACCCTACTGTCTCTGAAAAGGCTCCAGGAGGTAGTATGCTATATGGGAATGGGCATTGAACTGGGAGTCAAGAGACCAATTTCCATTCTAATTTTGACATAGTTGTATGACCTTGGCCAAGTCACTCCCCCCTCAGAGCCTGTATGTATTCCAAGAGGATCAAACAAAGTGGACTCACGTGGCCGCTCACAACTCTAAAAAAAAAACAAAAAAACCTCTGACTGCAATTAATGTCAGCAAATGTGAGGAGACAGTAAGCATGCCTCTATTGCTCAAAAACATTAGAACAGAAAGAATAAAAGACAGAAGACTGGGAGCTGTATTTAAACCCGGACAGAAGTATTTGCTGTGCCCTGCAAAGAATAGGCAACTAAATGCCATTATAGACCTGTGAGAATCCCACCCCATCACAGAAGCCCTCCAGTCCAGTTGTCCTGCTAATCCTTAGTCTGTAAACATGGCTCTGTCCACTCTGAATGCCAAAGAGCCTTGGCCACCACTTGACTAAAGAAGTTCAATTCCTTCATCTTTTCACATAATATTAATGTTCAGCTGCTAGGTATTCTACTGGGCATTAGAGGGGGTGGTGGATAAAGGGAGCCAGAATCCTAGTTAATTATCATTTAGCTACAGTGTTTAAATTTCAAGTATGAGAAGCATGTCTACTGATTCTCTTATTTGATAAGCTGTTGTATAAGTTAGAGTTTGCTAGCAAGATATTTTAAGGCTCAGAGCAACTTTACAATACACATCATAGAAAAATGTGTCAGTCCTAACATTACAGTATCATCATGAATGTGACACCAGCTCTGGACAGGTGGTCAAAGTAGCATAAATAATGTTTACAGAGTATGACAATGACCTGGGTGTGGTAGTAAATATAGAAGGTCTGGGTCCCTCACCTCAAAGAACTTGTTAGCACAACTTGCCCTCTTCCCCAAGAGGAACGAATTCACTATTACTCCTCAACCACCTCAAAAGGATTCTTGGATGCTTCTCTTTAATTTCACATAAAACAAAATTCAGAACTCAAGAGGATAGTTACTTTAAGTGCACTAAACTTACTTGAATAAAGAGCTAGAAAGAATAGAAAACAAACACGAAAGCCAATAGTTTGCTAACAAGGGCACAAACACCATAAAGACTGCAAACAAAACAAAACAAAACAAAACAAAAAAACCAAAACCCAAAAAACTCTTGAAAGATTACTTTTGAGTAATTAATTATTCCATCAGCATTTCTGTTCTCCAGCCAGCAACAGCAAGACACTTCACACCCGCCCTCTCCATCCTACTCCCCCGAAACAGTTCGAACCAGCATGCAAAGGGTGAGTTTTATTTCCATAGATTTTTAAAATTGCTCTTCAAAAGTTGTCTATCAAGATGGCATATTTCTACCAGAATTCCTTAGGGGCGCTGATCCTCACTACAACAGCCAGGACAAGCAGTCTCAAATTGCAGGTAAGTGTGAACAAACCCACGTTCTGGTCAGCGCACAAGGACCCGCGCTGAAAATGCGATTAAAAGTTGTTTCAACGGGCGTGGAGCAGTTATTACAGCTGTTTACAGCTCCAACTCCAAATGAGAGCCTGCTAGTGCTGGCATCAGCTCTGGACACGAAAAAACAAGCACCGCGGGCAGAGAAGCTCACCCAGGAGCAGAAGGGCCAAGCTGCTGCCGTTAGTCGCCAGAGGGGCAGCGCCCGCACCTCCTCGCTGCTGCTCTGCCGGGAGCGCAGCCAACTTTCCCGGAGGCAGCCTGTAGCTGGGGGCGGCAGGGGTGGGCTGGAGCTCCCAAGTCCAGGGGTCCTGGGACAGTCTGGGTGAGCTGGGCCGGGGACCAGGGACAACCTGCCCCGGGGCAACTTCTCTCCTGCACATCCACTCCCTCCCTGGTTCTGCCCTCCAACTTGGCTCAAGGTGGCAGAGTCGCTCTAGGGCCCGGTGGGGTGGGCCCCCGCCCTAACCATAAGGGGAGGGGGCCTCTGCCGCCGCCGGCCCAACTAAGTGACTCACCTGGTGCCGGTCCTGGGAGTCTGGTGGGAGAGTGGTTTCTCCGGGTTCTAGCGGCTGCTGCTGAAGTGACGGCTGCCTGAAGTGGCGGGTGATGGGACCGTCAGGGTCGAGGCCACCGGGGCTGCTCAGGGTGCCAGAGGTGCCAGGGGTGCCGGGGACACCGAGGCGGGACTCAGCTCCCCGTTCCCGCCGCAACTCTGAGCGCAACTCTAGGTAGCAGCACAATGTCAGCAGGTGGAGGGCCAGCGAGAGGCCAAAGAAGCCCAGAAAGAGCCGGCAGCTGTTCCCTTCGCCCGCCCGGGCAGGGGCCCCGCGACAGCCGCAGCCCTGGCTCTCCCGCTCCCGCGGCGCTGCCGCGGGCAGGGGCTCCCTGCGCTCTACCTCGGGGTAGCCCATGGCCTCCGGAGACACCCACTCTCTGAGACCCGGGAGACGCCGCGTCTGCCTCAGCCGTACACGACCCCTGACAGGCGGCTACTGTCCTGCCATGGGCTGGGGGCTGCAGGGACCAGTTCCTGCGCGAAGGAGGCTGGGCGGGACGGAGCAGGGAGAAGCCGCATGTGCAGCTCCACTCCGAGGGGTGGGAAAGGGAGGAGGAGGGGCGGGAGAGAGGGGCAGCTCGCCCGCCGAGGGAATCAGGGTGGAGGCCTGGGCGAACACCGCCCCATCCCTCAAATTGCTGCCGGGACGGCCAACCACCGGCCCGCCAAGCCTGGGAGCCCCGCCCCTTGGCGTTACACCCCGGGCCTCCAGCCGCAGGGCGGAGCCTGGGGGTGTGTGGGTTCGCCTCAGTCTGGTGACCCCACCCAGCTCTTCCCGCTTGCCCCATTCCAGTTGGTGATTGCCGCTGTCGTTCATCACTGGACTCCGCCCCAATTTAACCCTTTAGCGCCAGTATGGGGAAGGGGAGGAAAGAAGGGGGAGGCTGAGAAGAATTTGGGAACCTTAGAAAGTAGAGCAAGGAAAATGAGGCAGAAACTAGTATTAATAGAAATGTTTGCAATTAACTGCAGTTGCTAATAACATCATCCAGTACTTATCTGTTGCTTTCAATCTTCAAAGCGTTTAACAGACGTTAAACTAATTAAAACAGTTCTGGGTTTGGAATGAAACCATGCCTGCTGTGTTTGCAATCCAATAGCGCGCCAAAAGAAAAGGAGACTCAGGAGCCAGAGAGCCAAAGGGAGCGAGAATGGGGTGGAATAGAGGCAACCCCACTCCTAGAGTGAGTCTGGGGCTTCAATCTAAGTGATGAAGAAGCCCACCTGTGTCAGGTGGAACAGAACTGCTGTTGCCGCACACAGGGTAAAACAGTCCCCTAGGATCTTTTGATACATTAATTATATATATATCGATCCCTTTACAATGTAGAAAGTACTGTATGAGAGAATCCACAGCCAGTATAATTTCTCTCCTTCCACCAGAGCAGGAGTTTTGAGTGGAGAACATGTGTCCCTAGTGAGCAAATGAGGAAACTCATTTGAGCAAATGAGGAAACATTAAAATGATGGCCAAGATGAGGTGGATTTTTTACAAGGGTGGTCTGCAGAATGGCCAGACAGTATTGGCATCTCTATTTGCAGGCAACTGTTCTGGCTTCTCCACCCCTCCCTCTTCTCCCTGGAGTAGTCCCTGGGGAAGGTTCAACAAGTCAGCCAAATGTTCCAGATGTACACTGCTGCGACTACAGCATCTTTGACAGCTGCACCAATCAGCAAAGGGTTCATAACCAAAAAGAAAAAGAAAAGAAAGAGTGGCAAATGTCAGAACGACAGACACTGAAGTGAAGGATGGAAAGGATTAGTTCAGTTGCTATTGACAAGAGTTACTAGTCTGAGATTATAGACAGCTAAATGACCATAGCAGAGGAAATACGTATGCTTGGCCACTATGCACTCCCATCCCCGTATTATGAACAATTAGCAGTTTTATTGACTTGAAGAGAGTAGGCCTATGTGCTAGGCTGGATGGGGGAAAAATAGGAGGAATACAAAAAAAAGAGAAACAAACAAACAAAAAAATAGAAACAAAACATATAGTGGGGAGGTCAGTCCAGAGAGCACAGAGGTCAAAATCCTTAAATATATCAGCCACAGACAACTTTTCTTCAGACACTTTGTGAATGGTCTTGGTGCTTTAGAAACATCTTTGTGTCCCCTAATTGACCCTTACCCATGAAATACCAAGTTTGCAAAGAATACCATCATCATGCAGATAAAAACTTAAAAGGTGCATTTAACAGCTAATCTCAAGTGCTGCTCCTTCAGTCTGGGAACATACTGACCAGAACTGCCAGGGTGATTTATCTTAATTATCACAGTCCAGGACTATTAGAAAGAATGCTAGACTAGGAGTCAGCAGACCTGCCCCTGCTACTGGTCTGCTGGGTCACTCTGAGCAAGTCGCTATGCCTTCTGGGACCTTTGTTTCTTCAATTGTAAAATGAGTAGTTTGAACTTTAACAGCTCTAACATTGTCTTTTATCTGTTTCATCACTGACTGTGCTGACTTGGTCACATACATAGTTCAAAGAGACTGTCCCTTCTTCCCCTAAAGTAAAGAGGAAGAAATAACAGCCATCTTCAGGTAGTGGTGTTCAGGGGCCTTACTGGATTCAGCTTTCCATGTTCTTTGTGCCAGGCTTTTAACAGCTTAACTGAGACACTGGGTTACACTATTGCCCTGAGAAGGCCCAACAAGTTGCATTTGACCTGAGACCTCACCAGGGCTCCCAGAGAAAAAACACATGGCTTCATATACAGTAGAAATGATGGAATATACAATCCAGTTAGGGATGGGCATGGTTTATTTTTTTAAAGTGTTACTTAAGCCCTAGCTGGTGTGGCTCAGTGGACTGAGCACCAGTCTGCGAACTGGAAGGTTACAGGTTTGATTCCTGGTCAGGGCACTACCTGGGTTGCAGGCCAGATCCTCAGTAAGGGGCGCACGAGAGTCAATCACACATTGATGCTTCTCTCCTTTTCTTACTCCATTCTTCCCCCTCTCTCTAAAAATAAATAAATACAATCTTTCTTTTAAAAAAATCAGAATGCCTGCTAAGAGTGGATCCATACCTCATATGGCTTCAGTCAGCTAGACAACTGCTCCCCTTGAAACAAGTGCGAGCAACCAAGTTCCACACAGTCATCCCCACCTCCTTCTTCTGGTCTCTATTACTGTTGTTGTAAGTCAATTATCTTACCTTTCTGGCCCCATTTACTCTAGAAAAAATACATAAAAATATTAGCTCCTCAGCTACACCTATAATCTGCCTCTCCAACCTCATCTTCCATCACTCTACAAGGAACCTATACTCTCACAAAGTAAATTTGTTGACACTTCTTGCACTTCTGTGTCTTTGCACAAACTTTTTTTTTTTTGTCCAGGAATCCCCCTACCTTGAAAACCTGATATATTATTTAAGAATCAAATCACGTGTTCCCTCTGGCATGACCCCACAACTCACTTCAAACTGATTTTCCTTTATGCTTTTGCTGCATCCTGAAGAGATCTCAACGATAGCCCTTACCACATTGTTGTTTTGTTGCTTTTTCACATGCTTTCTCACCACTAAATTGTAAGCTCCTTGATGATAAAGACGACAGCTTTTACAATTTGGTATTCCCAGTACCTAGCATAGCACCTACCACATAGTAGGCACCAGTAGTGTTTGTTAAATGAATGAGGAATGACACGTACTATTACTATAACCTGGCCTACCTAGAGCACCAAAAAAAAGCAGCCCTGGCTAGTGCAGCTCAGTGGATTGACTGCTGGCCTGCAAACCAAAGGGTCACCGCTTTGATTCCCAGTCAGGGTTCATGCCTGGGTTGCCAACCAGGTCCCTCGTGGGGGGTGTGCAAGAGGCAACCACACATTGATGTTTCTCTCCCTCTCTTTCTTCTGCCCTTCCCCTCTCTAAAAATAAATAAATAAAATAAAACCTTAAAAAAACCCAACTAGGCCAAGGGCTGCCTGTCAGGACCACTTAGGCAGCACCTACTGTGTGCAGAGCTATAGAACACATTAAGGAAAGATATAAAGGAAATTGAGCCATATGACAGTTGTGCAATTACCATCTTATTTGCGCTAGTGTTAGAGTTGCAGGCAATTCTGAAAATTAAATAATCTAGCCACTCAACTATCTTTGCTTTGTTGTGCTTCATTGGATTTCTGTCACATCAAGTTTCCCTTCCTAACTTTGTTTGTCTGGGCCTAAAATTAAAACTATATCAGTTGACAATACCTGAATAATAAATATTCAAAATGAGCTGACAACCTCTGGTGGAATATGATAAGGAGTTGGGCAGAACTGCTTTTTAAATACCATATTTTGCCACTTATAATGTGCACACTTTTGCCCAAATTTTTGAGGGAAAAATAAGGATGCATAATATACATGGGGAGTACCTGAAATATCTTATATTCTTGTGTTTTATAATTATTTGTTACATAAAATTTCTTGTATCATAATATGTTAAAAATAAATGCTAAAATTTCTTTATGATACAAAAAACAAGTATCTAAATATAAATAAATAAACAATGGAATTAAAAAATTAAAATGAGCCCTGGCTTATGTGGCTCAGTGGATGGAGTGCCAGCTTGTGAACCAAAGGGCTGCCAGTTCAATTGCCAGCCAGGGCACATGCCTGGGTTGCAGGCCAGGTCCCCAGTAGGGGTCATGCAAGAGGCAACCACACATTGGCATTTCTCTCCCTCTCTTTCTACCCCCCTTCCTTTCTCTCTAAAAATAAACAAATAAATAAAATCTTTTTTAAGAAAGAATTAAAACAAAGGATTTTTTTTCTGAAAACTTGGGCCAAAAACGTGGATGCACATTATACACAGCAAAATATGGTACCTCTTAGCTCTGGTTAATGAACAGAACAACTCATTGACAAATACATCATAGTGACAACTCTGACCCAGTCATGGATATGCAGATAGATAGTCCTGAGGAACATGGGCTTAGGACTTGGATTCTGGTTTTAATTCCAGTGTGTTCACTTATCAGCTATGTGACTCAGGACAAGTCATGTTTGCCCAACTTGCAGAGTCTCAATTTTCTCATCTGTAAAACAGAGATGACAACACATGCTTTGTCAGATAGCCATGCTTACATGGGATGCTCCATGTCACAGTGTCTGGCACATAATAAATGCACAGTAAATGTTAGCTCCTGCTGTCTAAGAGACTTCCATCAACAGGAGATGAGAAGAAAAACATGTAACAGTATTCAAAAACATGACAGAAATGCAGAAAAGCATCTACATACTTTGCCCTTGCCAAATTTTGTTCCATTCTTTTTTTTAAGGAGTGCCATATTTTTTTTTACAAAAAGATTGTATTTATTTATTTTTCAAGGGGGGGGAAAGAGAGGGAGAGAAACAGTGATGTGAAACTCCCAAGCAGGAACCTAGCCTGTTAGCCAGGCATGTGCCCTGACCAGGAATTGAACCAGTGCCTTTTGGGTTTACAGAACAATGGCACCCAACCCCCTGAGCTACACTAGTCAGGGCTTCTGTTATATTCTTAAAGTTTGAGATAAAACCCTTGTGTCCCCATCACCCTCTCCTGAACTCTTGACTTGCCTATCCAACTTCCTCCTCTGCATTTCTACTGGGATGTCTAACAGACAGCTTCAACTCAACGTGACCAAAAGCAAAGCTCTTCACCCCTAAAATGTATGTGCTTATTTATCCCTTGGTCTTCTGCATCTCAGCCAATGCAAGTTCATCCTCCCATTGATTGCTCAAGCCAAAAGCTTTGATCTCACCCTTGAATTCCCTCTTTTGAACACCCCACACCCAGTCTGTTTGTAAATGTTGTCAGTTCTGCCTTTGAAAGCTACCCCGTACCTGGTGACTTCTCACCTCCTCCCTGTCACCATCCTAGTGCAGGTCTCCTTGCTCTTCCACTGGATTACCACTTTACCTTCTCCACATCTCCATGCTCTTGCTTTTGTCCCTGCTGGGCTATAGTCTCTTCCCTACCGTGTATCCAGAGGTAATCTGTTCACATGGTACGTCAGAGCCTACCACTCTTCTGCTCCAAATCCTCCAGTGCTTCCTGGTCTCTCTGAGTCTTACCTTGGCCCACAGGCCCTGTGTGATCTGATCCCAGGCCACCTCCTGGGCTCCTCTCCTACTGCAGTTCTTGCACTCTGCTCCAGACACATTGGCCTCTTTGCCATTGCTTGAACTTGCGAAGCATGTTCCCAAGAAGGAGTCTTTTTATTTGTATTTCCTTCCACCTGAAATGCTATTCTCCCAAATACAGCATTTCTCATTTACTTATTTCAAGTCTCTTCTTAGACATCACCTTATCAAAGAACATTTTGTTGACCAATATCCCATCACTCTCTGTCCCCTTCCTTTGCTGAATTTTTCTTCTTAGCACTTTTTACCATCTGGCATTTTGTATATGTTTGTTTTATTGTGTAATTCCCTTATAGCCACAACTAGAATATCAGCTCCATGAAGGCAGATATTTTTGTCTACTTTTGGTCACTGTATCACCTTCCAGACCAAGAACAGTACCTGACACATAATAGACTCAATAGAGACTTGTTGCTAGAATGATTGAATTCTTCCCCTAGTACAGTAAGAGTGGGTGGAAAGGAGGACTGGTCAGATGTGTTACGGGATAGGCAAGGACTTTTCTTCCAGCATAGTAAAGCAAAAAGAACATTTCTCTCAGTTTACATGGGACAACTCTGCCAGAGAAAGATATGCAAAAGGGCCACACAGCTAACCAGAGGAGGGAACAAGAAAAGAAAGGAACACTGGATGAACATTTTTATCTTCTTATGTGCCACACTTTCTCATTAACTTCTGTGTGAGGTTAGCATTATGAATGTTTCACAGATGAAAACAACAAAGGCATTTACCAGAGAGGTTGAATGTCCCAAATCCACATAGTAACTAAGTGGTAGAGTCGAAATTCAAATCCAAGTTTGACCAGCTCAAAAATTCTGTACTCTCTCTTCAACCTTCCCAGCTCCTAATAGATAGATCCACAACTCAGCTTCATAGAACTAGACATGCGGAGAGTGGGAAATTTCTGGAGTGGCAGCTGAAAGTCCGATTCCTTCTCCCACCAGCCTAGCTGCTGGTGCATACATTTTTGTCCCAAATCTAAGGCTGCTATGCATACTATGATTAGTTAAATGTGCTTAAATGTGGGTCCCGCCAGGTCATTCTTCTGTCCAGTAACTCTTAATAACTTCCCATTGAACAGAGAACAGTAACCTAACTCCTTATTCCGACATCCAAGGCCCTCCAATCCGGTCCTAAAATTATTATTTCAGCCATGCTTATTGCAAGGCCATGGCAAAATTCTGCCTCTGCATAACCGCAGCTCTCATTGTTCAGAACAAATGTCTACATTCCTTCTTCTTTGCCTTTTGCTGGCATTACTTCCCTTCCTCTTTCCCATACCCTTTCCCTTTCCCTGTTTAAAATCAGCACACTCTTCAAGGTTCAACTCAAGTTCCTTTTCCCAACCCAGCCTGCCCACAATTCTCTGCACCAGGACACTGACTATACAAGTCCTCTGTACAAGGTGTGTGGAACTCACAATTGCTAATCACTCCACGATTCTGTGTGAGGGTCTCATTTCCCCTAGATTATAGGCAATGCTCTTCAAAGGAGGGAGGGACCTGTCTTAACCCCCACAGGGCCCTTAGCAAATCTTTGTTAATGGATTCAGGTATGTGCAGAGATGAATTTTTTTAAAGATTTTATTATTTATTTTTAGAGAGGGAAGGGAGGGAGGGGGGGAGAGAGAGAGAGAGAGAGAGAGAGAGAGAGAGAGAGAGAGAGAGAGAGAGAGAGAGAGAGAGAGAGAGACATCAATGTGCGGTTGCTGGGAGACATGGCCTGCAACCTGGGCATGTGCCCTGACTGGGAATCGAACCTGCGATGCCTGATTCGCAGCCCGCGCTCAATCCACTGAGCTATGCCAGCCAGGGCCAGAGATGAATTTTTAAAAAGATTTTATGCGTTTGTTTTTGTAGAAAGGGGAAGAGAGGGAAGAAGTGAGGGAGAGAAACATTGATCGATTGCCTGATTGGGTGCCTCTCACATGGCCCAACTAGGGACCTGGTCCACAACGCAGACATGTTCCCTGACCAGGAATCAAACCAGTAACCTCTTGATTTGCAGGCTGATGCCTAACCCAGTGATCTACACCGGTCAGGGCCAGCTATGAATTTTTAAGCAGGCTTTTGAAAGCAGAAGGGTTCTGTGTTTGATGGCTGGCATAGAAATATTTGCAGAAGTCCATGAAGCAATAATAAGGAGTTAAAAATTCTTCTTGCTGTAAGGGAGGAAGATGGCACAACATTAACATGGAATATTCATTTTTGCAATAAAGTCTTTGGCTACTTGCGAGTGGCTGAGCATATGGAGAGGCTCTCACTTCATGAGAGGAATTTTTCATTCAAAAATAGAAAACCTTGTTGCTTTCAGAATGTCATTTGCTTCTTTCCCCTGCAATGATGTCAGCCCCACTGCTCAGGCCACCAAGTAGCCTAGAAACATTGCTCCAGGTCACACCAGGACCACAGTGAGATGGTACATGCAGTTTGGGGCAGAGTGGAGCTTTAAGAGAATCTTTGGCAGTGAGTGTCTTTACAGATTTATATCCTCCAAACAATTATGTGTGGTACATAGAGTGGCTATTTTCCTTTATTAAACAGGGGAGGAAACTGAAGCTCAGAGTAATAGAATGACTTATCCAAGGTCACACAGTCGGGGTGCATGACTCTTGTTTAGGGTTATGTTTTCTTAGTAAACTGCCCTATTTGTCCACTACATTTATGTTTTCCATTTGATCTAGCAAAATGGTTTATTGACTGTTATGATATATGCATTTCCTGGCCAGAATTAGGGAAGAAATTTTAAGGATCTGAGCCAGGGAGAATCAGGCACTTTTGGGATCCAATCCTGGCTCTTCGAAAAGCAACTTGAGAAGAGGACTTGGAAGACTCTAGAGTTATAATAACTTTCTCAAACTAGCTCCAGCTACCTCCACACCCCACCCCACCCCACTAGATTATATTGAAAGAATACTATTGGCTTTCTGGGGGGCGGTAAAAATATGTTTATTGAGCCCTGGCTGGTTTGGCTCAGTGGATTGAGTACTGGCCTGTGAACCAAAGAGTCGCCAGTTTGATTCTCAGTCAGGGCACATGCCTGGGTTGCAGGCCAGGTCCCCAGTTAGGGGTGTACGAGAGGCAACTACATATTGGTATTTCTCTCCCTCTCTCCCTCCCTTCTCCTCTGTCTAAAAATAAATAAATAAATAATCTTAAAAATATATTTATTGATTTTAGAGAGAGAGGAAGGGAGAGAGAGAGAGAAATATTGACATTGATTGGTGGCCTCCATATGCACCTGACTGGGGATGGAACCCGCAACCTAGGTATGTGACCTGACTGGGAATCAAACCCCCAACCTTCTGGTGTATGGGATGATGCTCCAACCAACTGGACCACATTATTCAGGGCAACTTTGGGTGATTTAAGTATCACCTCCATTCAACAAATATTCATAGAGTTCCTGATATGTGCCAGGTACCGTTCTAAGTGCTGTGGATACAACAGTTGACAAAACCAAGAATTAATGCAATTTACAATTAGAATACTATTTTTGAAAAATAAAATTTCTGCTTTTCAAAAATACAGTGTAACAGCAAAGTGCCTTTAAGTGGCCTTATCCTTTCTCCTCTGAGTTGGGCTGGACTCACAAGCATACTCCTAGGGGTTGGGTAGTGTCATATCATAACAGTTTCATGGTCTCCAAATATTGAGCAAAAGTATAAATTAGCCCAATTCAAAGACTTCCGTCTAAATAACTCAGGAGTACTAGCCCTGGGCTAAGAAATGAAAAGCAAACAGTTTATTGTTAGAATTAAAGCACCTCTCTTATCTGCTTACCACTTGCTAAGTAAAAACCCAGGAAAAAATCTACAAGGTCACAGTCTGGCTCCTGGAAGGATAGGAAGCCTGGAAGCAAGGCTAGGTACAAGGTGAACAGTTAGTGCCTAAAGATAAGCACCAAGTGGAACAGTTGAACTTGAGTCTTAGGGCATTAATGTCTAATATAGAGGTGTGTATATATAATGTGTGTGAATATACATGTATGTACATGTATACATGTATACATATACATATATATAGAGAGAGAGAGTGAGAGAGAAACAGAGCCAGAGAGAGACAGAGAGAGAAGGTATAGGAGGAGGCTTTTTAAAATGAGAAGTGTTATACTATTCCAAACAACATAAGCACCCTTATGTTCACTACAGTGTTTTTTTTTTTTTACCACCATCAAGATATGGAAGCACCCCAGGTGTCCATCAGTAGATGAGTGGATAAAACAACTATGGGACATTTACACAATGGAATACTACTTGGCTATAAAAAAGGAAGAAAATTTTACCCTTGGCGAGAGTATGGATGCAGCTGGAGGACATTATGCTCAGTGAAATAAGCTAGTCAGAGAAAGACAAATACCATATGATTTCACTCATATGTGGAATCTAATGAACAAACTGAACTAACAAGAAAAATAGAGACAGACTCATAGATAGAGCATAGATGACAGCTAATGTGGGCGGGTAGGTTAGAGAGTGGAAGGATTGAGTAAAATAGAAAAAGGACTCACGGACATGGAAAACAGTGTTATGATTGCTGGGGGAAGGTGGGTGTAAAGGGACTAAATGGTAATGGTAAAAATACAATAGAAATTAAATGAAAAATAATACATAAATAAAATAAAATAAAATGAGACATGTTATGCAAATGTAAGATATTAAGATGCTACTTTGCTTTGAGTACCCACTATGTGCCAGGCACTATGTGAGGCAAAGTTATAGATGTTTATCTCATTTAACATTCAGAAATCACTTTTTGAAGTAAATGGCTCATTTTCTTACATGCGAAAAAGCCCAAAGAAAAGTGAAGTGACATGCCTAATGTCCCCTAGCTAGTAAATGATAGTGCTAGGATTCAAGTCCAGAGCTGTCCTTATTGAAAGGTCCACATTCTTTCTATTAGGATACAATGAATGACTTATTTTGCACACTAAGAAGAGCCCCAAATAAGGAGTTTTCTGTAATTTTCAAGCTGGAATCTATTAGATGTTAGATGGTTGGTACCCTTCCCTTATCCCAATATAATCTCATAGGCTAATGGAAAGGTATGATACTGTATGTAGCCAAGCCAAACTAGATCTTGAAAACAACAAAACTAAATAAGACAAGTCTAGCAGTAGAATATAGAGACCCAGGAGATTATAGGCATATCTTATTTTATTGCACTTTACAAGTTTTGAGTTTTTTAGTTTTCTTTTTTCACAAATTGAAGGTTCGTGGCAAACCTGCATGGAACAAGTCTCTCAGTGCTATTTTTTAAAAAGACTTTATTTATTTTTTAGAGAGAGGGGAAGGGAGAGAGAAAGAGAGGGAGAGAAACATCAGTGTGCCATTGCCTTTTGCACACTCCCTGCTGGGGACCTGGCCCACAACCCAGGCATGTATCCTGACTGGTAATTAAACAAGTGACCCTTTGGTTTGCAGTCTGGCACCACTGAGCCGCACCAGCCAGGGCTCTCAGTGTTATTTTTTTCCAACAGTATTTGCTCTCTTCATGTATCTGTGTCACATTTTGGTAATTATCACAATGTTTCAAACTTTTTCATTATTATTATCTTTGTTATGGTGATCTGTGATCAGTGATCTTTGATGTTACTATTGTAGTTGTTTTGGGAACCACGAACTGCATCCACACAAAACAACAAACTTGATAAAATGTTTTGTATGTTCTGACTACTCCACTAACTGTCCCTTCCCATCTCTCTCCTTCTCCTTGGGCCTCCCTATTCTCTGAGACACAACAATATTGAAATTAGTCCAATTAATAACACAACAGTGTTCTCTAAGTGTTCAAGTGAAAGGAAGAGTCACACATCACTCAGTTTAAATCAAAACCTAGAAATGATTAAGCTTAGTGATAAAGGCATGCTGAAAGTCAAGATAGGCTAAACTCTAGGCCTCTTGTACCAGTTAGCCAAGACGTAAATGCAAAGGAAACATTCTTTAAGGAAGTTAAAAATGTCATGCCAGTGAATACACTTCAGTGGTAGAAAGTGAAACAGCGTTATTGCTGATATGCAGATTGGTGACCTTTTTTAAAAAAAAAACATTTATTGTTCAATTACAGTCTTGTAATTTTTATCTTGATAGGTCAAACCAGCTACAACATTCCCTTAAGTCAAAGCCTCATCCAGAGCAAGGCCCTAATTCTCTTCAATTCTGTGAAGGCTGAGAGAGGGGAGGAAGGAAAGTTTTAAACTAGCAGAGGTTGGTTCATGAGGTTTAAGGAAAGAGCCAGTCTCCATAACATAAAAACACAAGGTGATCAGCACGTGCTGGTGTAGAAGCTGCAGCAACTTATCCAGAAGACCTAGCTAAGGTAATTAATGAAGGTGGCTACGCTAAACAACAGATTTGCAATGCAGACAAAGCAGCCTTCCTTCTACTGGAAGAAGGTGCCATATAGGACTTTCACAGCCAGAGAGGAGAAGTCAGTGCCTGGCTTCAAAGCTTCAATGGACAAGGTGACTCTCCTGATAGGGGCTAATGCAGCTGATGACTTTAAGTTGAGGCCAGTGCTCATTTACCATCCTGAAAATCCCAGGGCCTTCAGAATTATGCTAAATTTACTCTGCTTGTGTTCTATAAACAAAGCCTGGTAAACAGCAAATCTTCTTACAACATGGTTTACTAAATGTTGTAAGCTTACTGTTGAGACCTACTGATTAGGTAAAAAGATACTTTTCAAAATATCACTGTTTATTGAAAATGTACCTTGTCACCCAAGAGCTCTAATGGAGTTGCACAATGAGATTAATATTGTTTTCATGCCTGCCAACGCAACATCCATTATGTAGCCCATAGATCAAGGAGTAACTGACTTTCACATCTTATTATTTAAGAAATACACTTCACAAGGCTTTGAACCCTCTGATGGACCTGGGCAAAGTCCATTGAAAACCTTCTGGAAAGAATTCACCATTCTTGTTGTCATTAAGAACATTCATGATTCATGAGAAGAGGTCAAAATATCAACATTAACAGGAATTTGGAAGAAGTTGATGCCAACCTTCATGGATGACTTTGAGGGGTTCAAACTTTCAGTGGAGGAAGTAACTGCAGGTGTGATGGAAATAGCAACAGAACTAGAATTAGAAGTGGAGCCTGAAGATGTGAGTGAATCATTGCAATCTCATGATAAACCTGTGATGGATGGGGAGTTACTTCTTATGGGTGAAGCCAAAAAATGGTTTTTTGAGATGGAATCTACTCCCAGTAAAGATGTGCACACTGTTGAAAGGACAAAGGATTTGAATATTATATAAACTTAGTTAACAACGTAGTAGCAGGGTTTGAGAGGACTTATTCCAATTTTGAAAGATGTTATTTCTACTATGGGTAAAATGCTGTCAAACAGCATTGCATGCTACAGAGAAATCATTCATGAAAGGAAGAGTCAATTGATGCAGCAAACTTCACTATTGTCCTATTTCATGAAATTACCACAGCCACCGCAAACTTCAGCAAACATCGTCCTGATCAGTCAGCAAATTGTCCTGATCAGTCACCACCAACACTGAGGCAACACCCTCCACCAGCAAAAAGATTGACTCACTGAAGGCTCATTTGTTTATCGAATTCATTGGGTGGGGGGACATTGGTTAATACAACTATATAGGTCTCAAGGGTAAAATTCTACATCATCTATATATTGTAACATGTATTCACCACCCAAATTCATCTCCTTCTATCACCATTTATCCCTCCTTTACCCTCTTCAACCTCCCCCACACCCCTTTTCCTTTACCATCCTGCCATCTGTGGCTATATGGTTTTTTCTTTGCTTAATCCCTTCACATTTTTCACCCAGCCCCTCAAACTCTCCCCACAACAGTAGTCAGTCTGTTCTCTGTGTTTATGAGTCTGTTTCTATTTTGTTTATCAGTTTGTTTTGTTCACTAGAGTCTACAT
Source organism: Tonatia bakeri (assembly GCA_004024845.1). Taxonomy (NCBI): domain Eukaryota; kingdom Metazoa; phylum Chordata; class Mammalia; order Chiroptera; family Phyllostomidae; genus Tonatia; species Tonatia bakeri. The sequence goes on along the minus strand of PVIA01002852.1, from coordinate 150,710 downwards.
ATAAGTGAAATCATCATTTGTCTTTCTGTGAATGGCTTATATCAGTCAGCATAATACTCTTCAGGTCCATTCATGCTATTGCAAATGGTAAGATTTCCTTCTTTTTCATGGTTGAGTGGTATTCCACGGTATAAATGTACCACAGCCTTTTTATCCACTCATCTACTACTGGACACTTGGGCTGCCTCCAAATCTTGGCTATTGTAAGTAATGCTGCAGGGTTCACAGAGGTGCATATATTCTTTTGAATTAGTGTTTTGGGTTTCTTTGGATATATTCCTAGGAGTGGAATTACTGGGTTATAAGGCATTTCCATTGTTTTTATTTTTTTTTTACTTTTATATTTTTCCTTTTTATTGAATTTATTGGGGTGACATGGGTTAACAAAAGTATACAGGTTTAAGGTGCACAATCCATCTCTACACTGAGTTGTATGTTTACTACCCCAAGTCAACTCTCTTTCCATCACCATTTATCCCCCCTATACAATCTCCATTTCACTCCTGCCCTATGTCCCCTCACCAGGGCAATCACCACACTGTTGTTTGTGTCCATGAATTTCTTCTGTTTTTTTCTTTTTTGCTCAATCCCACCACTCCTCCACCCAGCCTCCTATACCCACCCTCCAACAGCAGTCAGTGTGTTCTCTATCTATTAGGCTGTCTCTATTTTGATTGTTAGTTTTGTTCATTAAATTTCCCATGTGAGTGAAATCATATGGTACTTGCCTTTCTCTGACTGGCTTATTTCACTTAGCAAAATAATCTCCAGGTCCATCCATGCTGTTGCAAAGGGTAAGATTTCCTTTTTCTATGGCTAATTAGTATTCCATTGTGTAAATGTACCACAGCTTATTTATTCACTCATTTACTTAGATGCTTGGGTTGCTTTCATATCTTGGCTATTGTAAATAATGCTGCAATGAATACAGAGGTGCATATATTCCTTCACATTAGTGTTTCAGGTTTCTTTGGATAAATTCTCAGAAGTGGAATCACTGGGTTTTAAGGCAGTTCCATTTTTAATTTTTTGAGGTAACTCCATATTGTTTTCCACATTAGCTGCACCAGTCTGTATTCCCACCAACAGTGTACTAGGGTTCCCCTGTCTCCATATCCTCAAAACACTTGTTTGTTGATTTATTGATGATGGCCATTATGACAGGTATGAGATGAGATCTCATTGTGGGTTTATTTTGCATCTCTCTGAAGATTAGTAATGTTGAGCATCTTTTCATATGTTTATTGGCCATCTGTATGTCCTCTTTGGAGAAGTGTTTATTCAGGTCCTTTTCCCATTTTTTAATTGGATTGTTCATGGTTTTTTTTTTTTTTTTGGAGTTGAGTTGTATGAAGTCTTTATAAATTTTGGATATTAAGCCTTTATCAGATGTATCATTGGTGAACATGTTCTCCTGTTTAGTGAGCTGTCTTTTCATTTTGTTAATGGTTTCCTTTTCTGTGCAAAAACTTTTTAGTTTTATGTAGTCTTATTTGTTTATTTTTGTTTGTTTCAATTACCTGAGGAGATATATCATAAAAAATGTTGCTAAGAGAATTGTCCAAGATTTTACTGCCTATGTTTTTTTTTCTATAAATTTTATGGTTTTCAGTCTTACAATTAAGCAAGTATTTTAAAAAATATTTTACTTATTGTATTAGAGAGAGTGAAAGGTAGGGAGAAAGAGAGGGAGAGAAACATCAATGTGAGAGAGAAACATCAATTGGTTGCCTCTTGCACATGCCCCAACTGGGGACCAGGCCTACAACCCAGGCATGTGCCCTGACCAGGAACTGAATTGTCAACCTTCTGCCTTGTAGGATGATGCTCAACCAATTGAGCAGTGCCAGCCAGGGCAAATTTAAGTATTTAATTCATTTTGAGTTTATTCTTGTGTACGGTGTACAAAGGTGATCTAGTTTCACTTTTTGCATGTATCTATCCAATTTTCCCAACACCATTTATTGAAGAGACTGTCTTTGCTTCATTGTATGCTCTTGTCTCCTTTGTCAAATATCGATAGATCATAAAGGCATAGGTTTATTTTGGGGCTCTCTATTCTGTTCCTTTTATCTATATGTCTGTTTTTGTGTCAGTACCATACTGTTGTGATTACTATGGCCTTGTAGTATAGTTTAATGTCAGGTAGCATGATCCCTCCAACTTTGTTCTTCTTTCTCAAGATTGTTGTGTCTATTTGGGGTCTTTTGTGATTCTCTGTAAATTTTTGGAATATTTGTTTTAGTTCTGTGAAATATACTACTGGTGTCTTGAATCGCATTGAATCTATAGATTGCTTTGAATGGTGTGGACATTTTAATGATGTTAATTCTTCCGATCCATGAACGTGGCATATGTTTCCACTTATTTGTATCTTCTTCAATTTCTTCAGTGTCTTATAATTTTTTAAGTACAGGTCTTTTAAATTCTTTGTTAAATTTATTCCCAAGTATTTTATTTTTTATGCAATTGTAAATGGTATATTTTCCTTAGTTTTCTGATAGTTCATTATTAGCATATAGAATGCAAATGATTTCTGGATATTTATTTTGCATTCTGCTACTTTACTGAATTCACTGATCAGTTCTAGTAGGTGTTTGGTGTAATCTTTAGGGCTCTCTATATACACTATCATGTCTTCTGCAAATCATGATAGTTCTACCTCTTCCTTTCCAATTTAGATGCCTTTTATTTGCTCTTCTTGTCTTATTGCTTGGCTAGGAATAAGAGTGGAGAAACTAGACTAAAACCAATTTCTGCTCTCTCCCCTCCCCCAAGTCACTAGCTTATGTATCTATACTTGGCAACCTTAAAGCATTTTCAAAGCATATAAGTTTCTTTTTACTTCTGCTGGGCCAAAAAACATGAAACAGGAAATTGATTAGAAATCACTGGCCTGGCTTCTGACACCTAGTTCAATTTTCAACCAATCCCGAATATTTTCTTAGTTTGTACTCTGTCTTGAGGTACTCCTGCATTTTACCCAGTTTCATTCCTGTAGTCAACCAGCTGATTAAAAATCCTCATCTTACCTTGGCTGTTTCAGAATCCCACCAGCAAAAGACTCATTATAACTGATATTAATTCTTTAATTAATAACATTTATTTCTGAAGAAGCAGCTGCCAAGCTGTCCCTTTAATGCACTTCAGAATTTTGAAACTTGAGGAAGAAATAAAGTTTCTAGTACAAATTATTTCTACATAAAGCTGCCTTTTTGCAAAGGTCAACACTCACTGGCTTATGAGGACTGTCCCCAAACTCTGAGGGGGTGATGGGACCTATTTTGGACAAGTCAGAGCTTTCTTTCTACAGATTCTGGTGGGGGCCAAAAACTTGCTGTCAAAGCAAATTGCTTCTTCCAAAAATGTTTTTTGGGGAAGCTGGAGAACAGAATTCTGAGAAGAGCTGGCCAGAGGAATAATTGGTTGAAGTTATAGCTAATATAGTTTTTGTTTTGAATTCTTCTCCTTAAAAAAAGTTAAATAAAAAATTTCATGGTAAACAGAGCTGAATGCTTCCAGTTCAGACAAAAAGGCCAAAAGAGAGGCCCACTTGGGTTTGTAAGCCTCTGTAAAAAGGCAAGCTAGTGTTAACAGATAATTTTTAAAGGTAAAATCATGACTCTTATGTAAATATAGAAGCAATATGCATCACAAATTTTAACTTATTAATTAATTAATGAGGGAAGCAGTAAGTTGTTATAACCAGTTCAAAGGAAAATTCAAAGGACACAGATTCCCATAGGCAATTAAGAATGCTGGAATGAATTTTCAAACTAGTGATTTTGCAAAACTGGTCAACATCCAGGGGACAATAACAAGTTGCATTACATCAGAAAAAATTCATTTGCATTCCTATGGATAAGAATATTTTGCATTACTCTTGGTTTTCTACAATTTATAGAGTAGTTTTTTTAAAGATTTTTAAAAAGATTTTATTTATTTATTTTTAGAGAGGGAAGGGAGGGAGAAAGAGAGAGAGAGAGAAACATCAATGTGCGGTTGCTGGGGGCTGTAACCCAGGCATGTGCCCTGACTGGGAATCGAACCTGCGATGCTTTGATTCGCAGCCCACGCTCAATCCACTGAGCTACGCCAGCCAGGGCAATTTATAGAGTTGTTAAACAGCTCGAAGCCAATGAAAGGCACATGACACAGAAGAGTGCACAAGTCAGGATGTACAATAATCTTTTTTGTCCATTCAAAGTCTTTTACAAATTTCTTTGACACTAGAAAGAACTGTTGCAATCAGACTGCTTTAAGGTCTGCAGACGCCATAACCCTTGGGACCCTGGTTATGAGGTAGCCAGGGAGATGAAGAGAGGAAGGAAGGAAGGAAGGAAGGAAGGGAGGAAGGAAGGAAGGAAGGAAGGAAGGAAGGAAGGAAGGAAGGAAGGAAGGAAGGAAGGAAGGAAGGAAGGAAAAGAGGGAGGAAGAGAGGGAGGAAGGAAGGAAGGAAGAGAGGGAGGAAGAGAGGGAGGAAGGACAGGAGGAAGGAAGGAATGGACCAAGTTGGCTTTTTCAAAGCCTCAGAAGATAGAAAATCTGAGAAGTCGGGAGATCCACCCATGAGGCCGAAAGCAGCTGGTGATGGTATGAGGGGGTCTTTGTAAAGAAAACCACAAGTCTCCTTTTGTTACTGTATCTTGTGGACCCCACCCCAGGACATCTACTTGAAATACAACACCTTGATTCTTGCCTGGCTACAAAGTACTGAGTTGGCCAAAAAGTCTGTATCATTTTTTTCTGTAAAATTAAAGATACATTTTTCATTTTCACCAATAACTTTATTGGATACTTTGAATATGTTGGCTATCTCCCATATGGTAGAATGTTGGTTGTTCTCAATTGGTGTCTGGATCACTATCAACTTCAACTTGTCTACCTGACCATGGAGCATTCATTGCCCAGTGAGAAATCTTCAGCATGAAATTACTTCGCAAACCACTTTTGGCACAAATCTTTTTTTTTTTTTTTTTTTTTTTTTTTTTTTTTTTTTTTTTTTTTTTTTTTTTTTTTTTTTTTGTATTTCAGTTGTGTTTTTACCTTTCTTGAGATAATAAAGAAGAATATGCCAAAAATGTTGCCTATATTCTTCCCTCTTCAATATTAAAATGGCTACACAAAAATTTACCAATGTTGATAAGTTTTTTAAAAAAGGCATGCTGATATGACAGGTGTCACAAAACAGTGTAACACAATCGTTTCAAATGAAGCTAAAGACAACTAAGCACTACTAGAGCCATGTTACTGAAAAAACTAAATGAACTTTTTGGCCAACCGAATACAAGTAATTACAATCCCCATGAGCAGGTCCACTGAGAAACCTCAAGAACATATTCAGGAGAATTATGAAGAATTCTGCCAATTTTTCTAGCACTTACCATATTGTGTAACTGATTTTCTATTAAGTGCCTGTACAGCTTTGGTTTTTATGTGTGCCTGAGAACCAGTAGAGGTCCAGAAATAAAAAGCAAGCCAGTGTCTTTTTTGGGGGGAGGGGGTAACTTTTTAAAAATTATATCAAAGTGTTCTAATGTTATCTTATGAAGACAGATGCTTCAAATAACCTGCATTAAATTATATTTTAATGCAATTAAAGAGTATTTTTCACCTGTTGGTAATCACAAACTGAAAACATGTCCTGTGTTTACCTCAGATAAATTGTTACATAAGCTCAGTAACAGAAGGCTTATTTGTATGCATATGGTATTGAATATATTAGTCTACAAATTAAAGTTTTTAAAGTTGAACAGTCTCTAAACTTCCATATATTCTAATGACTATATAGTAATTCTACTAAATTTAAGTGAAAATCTCTGTATGATTCTCACAAATCTATAGCATGAGTGTATGATAACAAACCCCTGGATCAAGATGACTAGTCTTTCAAAGTTAGAGTGAAGAGTCAGAAGGGGTCTCTAAGAAGTCATTTACTCAAACTCCCTCACCCTCTTATAGATGAGAAAACAAGTTTATACAAGCCCAGTGACCTACCTAAGGACATTGAGCAGTTATAGGCAGGACTGTATCCATTCATGCCACTTAAACTGGGCCATCTACTATAATGCTAACTAGGATTACCTTTCTCCTCTCTTCTCTATCCTAAACACCATTCATATTTTTTCTAGATTATATTTTAAATGATTGCTGGGTGAATTTATTATTAAATTTTTTTACTAAATAAAATATCCCAGTGATTGCCCTGGCTGGTGTGGCTCAGTTAGTTGGAGCAGCATCCCATAATCAAAAGGTTTCAGGTTCAATTCATGGTCAGGGCACACACCTAGGTTGCAGGTATGTTCCCCGTCCAGATGCAGGTGTGTGCCATCCCCAGTCTGGACTCCTAGGATCTCTAGTCTGGGCACATACTGATTAATGTTTCTTCCTCACATTGATGTTTCTCTCCCTTCCTCTCTTTCTAAAAGCAATGGGAAAAAACGTCCTTGGGTGTGGATAAAACAATAAATCCCAGTGATCATTTAAACATAACAGTCATTTTTACTTATTTATTTAATCATATATAAGTCTTATAAAGATGTTTGAAGTAATGTGAACACCTGTTTCCTGTATACTTCAAGCAAAGAGTACAAAATCTGGTTAAGTAAAACAAAAAGGAGAGAGGTTCTATTCAAGAATATTAAGATCAAAAGCAAACTGTCAAGTATTTGGAAGACAGATGTCCAGCAAGTGTTCTGAAGGCATTCTTACTGGGTAGAGTACCTGTTCTAATAAACACGCACATCACTCAGTACTCTGCATCTCACTCCTGTGTAGCAAAATGACAGCTGGTAAAGGAAGTATGGGTAGACCAGCACTCTAGATAGAGCTCCTTGTACAGACAATCCACAGAAACAAGTGCTATCAGAAGTATACTAACCTCTCCCTCTTTTCATAATAATCACCACCAAATTCCTTTATAGGAGGACTGCACAGAATGTCAGGAGATTTCTAGGATATACTAAGAATCAGGTTGAGAGATTCTAGTTTACATAGTCAGTCTGAATAATTAGGTGGGAAAGAGAACTTTTCTTAAGGGCTGGATTTACTTATTTCTTCAAATTCCAACTGTACATTGCCTACAAGGGCACCAATGAATACATAAGGACTTTTGAAGAGAAAATTCCATTATTTATTTTCTTTCTTGAGGGCTGTGTTTTCCCCTCCTTGTTTGGAAGGTTTGCAGTACTTTGCTTACATCTGGGCCAGAAAATTGTCCATTTCCTATTTTTTTTGTTTGTCAGTTTATTTTGTTCATTAGATTCTGAATAAAAAATGAGATCAAATGGTATTTGTCTTTCTCTGACTGGCTTATTTCACTTAGCATAATAATCTCCAGGTCTACCCATGCTGTTGCAAAAGTTAAGATTTCCTTCTTTTTATGGCCGAGTAGTATTCCATTGTGTAAGTGTACCACAGCTTTTTTATCCGCTCATGTACTGATGGACACATAGGCTGTTTCCAGATTTTGGCTATTGTAAATAACACTGCTATAAATGTAGGGGTGCATATATTCTTTCAGATTGGTGTTTTGAGATTCTTAAGATATATTTCTAGAAGTGAAATTAATCAAAAGGTGGTTCCATGTTTAACTTTTTGAGGAAACTTTGTACTGTTTTCCACAGTGGCTGCACCAGTATGCATTCCCACCAACAGTGTACTAGGGTTACCTTTTTTCCACATCTTCTCCAACACTTGGTGTGTGTTGATTTATTGATAGGAGTCATTATGGCAGGCAGGGGGTGATATCTCATTGTGGTTTAAATTTGCATCTCTCTAACAATTAGTGACAGTGAGCACTTTTTAAAAATGTCTATTGGCCATCTGTATGTCCTCTTTGGAGAAGTGTCTATTCAGTTCCTTTGCCTATTTTCTTTTTAAATTGGGTTGTTTGTATTCCTGGTGTTGAGTTATATAAGTTGTTTATTTTGGAAATTAACCCCTTATCAGATATATCATTGGCGAATATGTTCTCCCATCAATGAGTTCCCTTTTCATGTTTTGATGGTTTGTTTTGCTGTGCAGAAACTTTCAGTTTAATGTAGTCCCATTTATTTATTTTTTCCTTTTTTTCCCCTTGCCGTAAGAGACATATCAGCAAAAATATTGTTACAAGAGATACCTGAGATTTTACTGCCTATGTTGTCTTCTAGGATTTTTATGATTTTGTGACTTACATTTAACTTTTTTATCCATTTTGAGTATATTCTGGTGTGTAGTGTAAGAAGACAGTCTAGTTTCACTTTTTTGCATGTACCTGTACAATTCTGCCAACACCATTTATTGAAGAGACTGTCTTTACTCCATTATACGCTCTTTCCTCCTTTGTCAAATATTAATTGACCATATAGGCGTGGGCTTATTTCTTGGGTCTCTGTTTTCTTCCATTGATCTATATATATGCCTCTTCTTATGCTAGTGTCAAGCTGTTTTGACTACAATGGCCTTCGAGTATAGCTTGATATCAGGTATTGTGATACCCCCAACTTTGTTCTTCTTTGTCAAGATTGCTGAGGCTATTTGGGGTCTTTTTTTTGTTCCACATAAATTTCTGGAATATTTGTTCTGGATCTGTGTAATATGCCATTGTTATTTCAATAGGAATTACATTGAATCTATAGATTGCTTTGGATAGTATGGCCATTTTAATGATGTTAATTTTTCCAATTCGTGAACATGTTATATGCTTCCATTTATTTGTATCTTCCTCAATTTCTTTCTTCAACATACTATAATTTTCCAAGTACAGGTCTTTTACTTCCTTGGTTAAATTTATTCCTAGGGACCAACCAAAACTAAGGACAACAAAAATTGACAAACAAGAAACAACCAGAACAGAGAGAAATGAACTGAATGGAAGTCTGACTACCATACATCCAGACCGGTAAGGGGGGCCAGAGTCAGAGGCCTACGGAGAGGGGTCGAGGGGTCCCAGTAAGAAAAAGCGGTGGCTGGCAGATGCGGGCACGCAGGGTGCAGATGGCAGTTGGCGAACATGGTGGCAGACCCTGGGCATGGGAGGCAAGGAGCAGACCCAGTGCACCGCAGCCACATATCCGCGCGCAGACAAACTGAGTGAAAACGGGCAGCAACACATACCGCGCAACCCAGGGACCCAGCACTGGGAAACAAAGCCTAAGAGCACCAACTGAAAACACCTGTGGGAGCCGAGGCCGGGAGATTCTCTCAGCCTCACAGGAGACTTCTCGGGGAAACCCACAGAGTCCGAGAAAGTACACAAGCCCACCCGCCCGGGAGCTGGCACCAGAAAAGCCCGATTTGCCTGTGGGAAGCGGCAAAGGGGACTGAAGTCCTAGAGAGAGTGGAGCAGGTGCCATTGTTCCCTCTCAGACCCCGCCCCCACATACAACGTCACAACCCAGCGACTGGGGTGCCCCGCCCTGGTGAACACCTAAGGCTCCCCCACCCATACGTAACACTTGCAACCAGACCAAAGGAGAATAAAAATTAAAAAGGTGGCTCAAACAGAATTGAAAGCCCCAGAGCCAGTTTTTTTTAAGTGACCAAGAAATAGCCAACCTATCAGATGCACAGTTCAAAGCACAGGTGATCAGGATGCTCACAGAATTGGTTGACTTTGGTCATAAATTAGATGAACAAATGCAGGCTACAATAAGAGAAATGAAGGAAAACACACAGGGAACCAATTGTGATGGGAAGAAAACTGGGACTCAAATCAATGGAGTGGACCAGAAGGAAGACAGGAACAACCAAACAGAAAAGAATAAAGAAACAAGAATTCAAAAAAATGAGGAGAGGCTTGGGGACCTCCAGGACATCTTTAAATGTTCCAACATCTGAATTATAGGGGTACCAGAAGGGGAAGGGGAAGAGCAACAAATTGAGAACTTATTTAAACAGATAATAAAGGAGAACTTCCCCAATCTGGCAAGGGAAATAGACTTCCAGGAAGTCCAGGAAGCTCAGAGAGTCCCAAAGAAATTGGACCCAAGGAGGAATACACCAAGGCACATCATAATTACATTAGCCAAGGCAAAAATGAAGGAGAGAATTCTAGAAGCAGCAAGAGATAAGGGGACAGTTACCTACAAAGGAGTCCCCATCAGACTGTCAGCTGATTTCTCAAAAGAGACCTTGCAGGCAAGAAGGGGATGGAAAGAAGTATTCCAAGTCATGAAAGGCAAGGACCTACATCCAAGATTGCTCTATCCATCAAAGCTTTTATTTAGAATAGAAGGGCAGATAAAGTGCTTCTCAGATAAGGCCAAGTTAAAGGAGTTCATCATCACCAAGCCCTTATTTTATGAAATGTTAAAGGGACTTACCTAAGAAAATGAAGATTAAAAATATGAACAGTAAAAAAAGACTTCAAATTCACAGTTAGTAACAACCATACCTAAAACAAAAGTGAACTAAGCAAACAACTAGAACAGGAACAGAACCACAGAAATGGAGATCACATGGAGGGTTAGCAACAGGGAAGTGGGAGGAGGAGAGAGGGGGAAAAGATACAGAGAATAAGTAGCATAGACAATAGGTAGAAAATAGGGTGAGGGTAAGAATAGTATGGGAAATGTAGAGGCTAAAGGACTTTTGACACATGGACATGAACTAAAGGGAGGAATGTGGGTGGGAGGGGGTGGGCAGGGTAGAGGGGAGTGAAGGGGGAAAATGGGACAATTATAACAGCATAATCAATAAAAAAATTTAAAAAAATATTCCTAGGCACCTTGTTTTTGCTATAGTAAGTGGGATAGTTTTCTTAGTTTCTCTTTCCGATAGGTCATTGTTGGTGTGTATAAATGTCATTGATTTCTGGATATTAATTTTGTATCCTGTTACTTTGCCAAATTCACTTATTAGATCTCGTAGGTTTTCTGGTAGAGTCCTTACGGTTTTCTATGTACACTATCAGGTCATCTGGAAATTAATACAGTTTTACTTCCTCTTTTCTTATTTGGATGCCTTTTATTTCTTCTTCTTGTCTGAGTGCTTTGGCTAGGATTTCCAGTACCCTGTTGAATAATAGTGGTGAAACCAAGCATCCCTGTCTTGTTCCTGATCTTAAGGGAAATGCTTTTAGTTTTTGTCCATTGACTATGATGTTGGCTGTGGGTTTTTCATGTATGGCCTTTATTATGTTGAGATATGTTCCCTCTATTTCCTGTATTCCCAATTTGCTGAAAGTTTTTTTTATCATAAATGGGTGCTGGATTTTATCAAATGCAGGCATGTGTCCTGACTGGGAATCAAACCAGCGACCCTTGGGTTCACAGGCCAGCACTCTATCCACTGAGCCACAGCAGCCAGGGCTGATCATGTGGTTTTTATCTTTCATTTTGTTTATGTGGTGTATCACATTTATTGATTTGTTAATATTGTATGAACCTTGCATCCCCAGAATAAATCCCACTTGATCATAGTGTATGATTTTTTAATGTATTGCTAGATGCAGTTTGCTAATATTTTATTGAGCATTTTAGCATCTACTATTTTTACTAGGGATATTGGCCTATAATTTTCTTTCTTTGTAGTGTCTTTATCTGGTTTTGGAATTAAGATAATGGTAGCTTCTTAAAATAAACTTTGGAATTTTTCTTCCTGTTGAACATTTTGGTATAGTTTGAGAAGGATATATGTTAGTTCTGTCCATTTCCTTTTGCTCATCCTTTTGTTTGCTCTGAATGACTGCCATCAATTATCTACTTCTTCATCAAGTTCCAACTCCTTCCTGTTTATTTCTTTTTCTTTAGCCTCTTCCTGAGCTCTCCTTTTCCTTCCATTCATCTTTTGCTTCAATTCTTTGGTGAAGACATCATAGGATAGGACCTTTCAAGCATCAGTGGCTTACTGAAGAATGTTTATTTTTTAAATTATTTATTTTTTTATGTTTAGAGAGAGGGGAAGGGAGGGAGAGAAACATAGATTAGCTGCCTCTCACATGCTCCCAACTGGGGACTCGGCAGCAACCCAGGCATGTACCCTGACTGGAAATTGAAAAAGCGATGTTTCAGTTCACAGGCCAGTGCTCAATCCAGTGAGCCACACCGTCCAGGGCTAGAGATATAATTTTAAATACTAATCTCCAATACATGTCCCAGTCCCAATCTCGGGTGAACACATCAGAGTCCTTGTCCACTGTTTCTTACTCACCTGCTCCTTGTCACTCAAAATGGAATTGACTTTCTCCAGAATCTGGAAGCCCAGGTGGCCTCCTCCTTGTTGCCCTTGGCCACCTGGTCCAAGTGCACTTGCAGAGATGCTTTGTGGTGGCCACGTTGGACTTTGCCATCCGAGGCCTCCTGCTGCAAGCCCAACACTTGGTAAAGGTCTATAGTGCCTATCATTTCCTTGCTCAGTTCCATCAGACCCATGGCTAGAAGAGGTGTGGAAGGATAGAAGAATATCCTCATACTGTTCCAGCAGCAGGATACATTAGGACAATTCTTTTGAAGGGCAATTTGGCAATACATATCAGAAATCATAAAAAAAATGTTCATACCCTTTCACATAGTAATTCCAATCTTGAAAATTTGTCATTAAAGTAATCATTCAAAAGAAGAAAAAAACTATATATACATATATACAAATACATTGTAACTGTTAGTAGCCAAATATATCCAGAGTAGTTAAGTAAAATAAGACACATGGATTGAATGGAATATTGTGCAAACAATAAAAATCACAATTCTGCCCTAACTGATGTGGCTTGGTTGGTTGGGTATGGCCCTGCAAAACAAAAAGCCCCTGGTTCAATTCCCAGTTGTGGTATATGCCTGGGTTGTGGGCTCGGTCCCAGGATGGGGCATGTACAAGAGGCAACCAATTAGTGTTTCACTCTCACATTGACGTTTGTCTCCCTCTATTTCTTCCTTCCTTTGCCACTCTCTAAATATAAATTTTAAAAATCTTTTAAACATCATAATTCTGAGGACTGCAATAAACATAGAAAATCCTAAAGACAATAAAATTAAGAAATTAGAGGGTAAAAATAGACCATACAATTGTACAGACATTTTCATTGTAATGCTATAAAAATATCTCCAGAAACAATTGTGGGGGATGGTGAGATGATAGATAAAAATGATTTCTTTTTTTTCTTTTATAGAGTATAGTTTCTAAAATAAGTTGAAAATAAATTTAAAGCAATAAATAAATGAAACAAGTGCTGGTCTAATACTAAGGAACCTAACATCAGAGTATCTTCTCTCCCTGGGCTGCCCTTCTAAATCTACCAGCTCCTGCCATCTGCTTCTAATCCTAAAGGAGGGAAAGAGAGCAAAAAGGGGTATTGAAATAGGAAAGGTACCCAAGAAAATGGGCCTGTGAGAACCAGAAGACATATTGCTGATCAATGTCTCTGCTTACTATGCTAAAGAAGTTGAGCATTCCAATGGACTAGGTTCCCTTCCGTAACTCCATATAAATTTACCTAACAATAGAAAACATTTATTTTCAGGAAGTATAAAAATAAATATTTCTTTTCCAGAGCATATATTTTATTTATTAAATGTTTATTTGAATAGATGTTATAACTAATAAAGAATACTTTAAAATCATAACTTTTATAATTCCATCACATGAACAGTTTTCTCTTTTTGAATTTGCTATCAAAGAGCATAAATAACTTTTATATATTACAATTATGGTATAATGCCATTTTGAATTCCATGTTTTATCTTAGCATCATTTCATAATCATATTTTATTCCTATAGTCTTTATAGTTATCATTTTAATGACTGCATAGTATTCCCTACTGTTGATGGATCATCACCTGTTAAACCATGTCCCTAGTATTTGTCATCCTAGGCTGTTTATAATTTTTTAGCTAGCCTTCATTTCATTTTGATGAAAAGGAAAGAAGCTCTGTTTTTTCAAAAATCCTTACCCAAGGATATGTACATACTGATGAGAGAGAGAGAGATGTGAGAAAGAAACATAGACCAGTTACCTTCTGCATGCATCCTGACTGGCAATCAATCAAACCCACAACCTTTTGGTGTACAGGACAACACTCCAACCAACTGAGACACCTGGCCAGGATGAAAGAAGCTCTTTTCAGTGTTGTCTAGCTGATTAAGGTAAAAAACTTCCAACGCTTATTTGAAATCCTATACTTGGCTTTCCAATATATTAGAACAGAGATTGTCTATTAAGATGACTCTCAGAGAGACTTCAGCCATCATGCAGATTTTGGAGAGTGCAGGCAGCTGGGCTGCTGCTGGGTTTTGCCCTGTTCTGTTTCTGGCTAGACAAGGGAATGTCCCTTACATTGAATAGATCAGAAGAAAAGCATTAAACTTGTTTTCCTGTGCTGGGCATGGCTTTGGGTAGAGCTAGGTTCACAACCCAGTGCTTACTAGCTGTGTGATTGGCACACCTGTCTTAAACTGAGCCTCATCTCTTCATCTGTAAATGAGGAGCCAAACTAGATGGTGTTAGAGGCACTGTATAATTCTCATGTGTTATGACTCTAGTTATCCATTAGTCTGTTCTACAATCTTGTTAACATTCTGCCTTAATCAATACAAATATTCACTTCCCAAAGTCCTTGATTCACTCTCAGGAAATAATCTTGACTTCATCTTCTACTTGGCAGATGAAGTCAAGTTCTAGTCATCTCCAGCAGGATTTACTTCAACTTCCTTGCTTACCCGGTCGCTTCTCTTCCTCCTTTACGTGAGAGAAAAAAAATTCTCACTCTCAGCTTTTAATCCCAGCCCGTCCTACCTCTGTAAAGACTGTGCTCCATTAATTATATCCTGTCAACAATATTTTCAATTTCTCCCTCTCTTCTGCTTCCACCCTCTGTCTATAAACATACTCAGATATTTTTCATTCTAAAACCCATTCTGGATCTAGTAACTACTTCAGGCTTTTGTTCTTCCCCTTCTTTTTGTCACCAAGCTAAAAACTGGTCATCGGTACAGATGTCTGTATTTCCATTACAAGGTCAACAATAACAGTCTCATGTCACTTATTCCCTCAAATCATTCCTCTCCACTAATTACCATATTTTGCTGTGTGTAATGTGCACAAAAAACCATGGATGTGCATTATACACTGCAAAATATGGTACTTCTTTTATTGGCTTTGTTGGTGCCTCTTCTCCCACTTCTAAAAGTAGGGAGGAGAGTTTTCAGGAACTATTATAAAGGACACATGGACAAAATCAAGGGGGAGGGTGGGAGCAAGGGAGGGAGTTGGGTTTGGCTGGGGTGGGGAGATGAGGAGAAAATATAGACAACTGTAACTGAACAACAATAAAGTAATTAAAAAATAAAACTAGGTTATTCTGAAACATTGTTACATGAGGAAGTAGGATATAAGATAACATGCATGATACTTAAAAGATGTATATGATCCCTCACCGATGTGGCTCAGTGGATTGAGTGCAGGCCTGTGAACCAAAGGGTGGCCAGTTTGATTCCCAGTCAGGTCACATGCCTGGGTTTCAGGCCAGGCCCCCAGTTGGGGGTGTGCGAGAGGCAACCACACATTGATACTTCTCCCCTTCTCTTTCTCCCTCCCTTCCCCTCTCTCTAAAAATAAATAAATAAAATCTTGTTTTAAAAATGATGTATATGAAAAGCCTAGGAGGAAAAAATATTTCCAAGGAATAAAATAGTTGATTTAGATCATTAGATTTTTATAGATTTCCCCCCTACTTTCTGAATTTCCTGTAATATGGTTATATTACTTCTGTGATTAAAAAACTGTTTTTAACAGAAAAATAAAATTAATATGCATACTATATCCAATTCTTCCTTTGGTCCTGTCTGTTCCTTCTTTGTCTCTTTCCCCCTTGGTAATGTCATCTACTCCCATGAATGTGATCATACCCTCAATGATAATGACTTCCATATCCAGATCTTTAGTACCTTCTGATCTCTTGGATTTCTAACTCCCTGCTTGCGAGTACATTCAATGTCATCTGTTATATCTGAGACATTATTAAGAGAACTTAACATATCCATAATATTGGCCATTTCTTCACTATCCAGAGTTGACAAGCTAGACACCATATCTAAACTGGGTATCTACAACAACTTTCTAATTGGCCTTTTCACTTACCTCTTTATTGTGTTCATATATCAGTGTGTATAATCTACTTAAAATAGAAAGCAGAGCACGGTACCACTTTCCTTAAGAAAAGTATCTCATGATTTCCATTTCAATCAGAATGAAATCCAAAGTCCTTATCATTGTCTCTAGGGCACTATATAATGTCGACCATAGCTGCATCTCTGAGCTCATTTCTTCCTTGTGGTGATATCCTCTGCTTCAACTGTCTTTTTTCTGTGCCCCCTCCCCTCTTCCACATGCAGCTTCTCTCTTGCTTCAGGGGTGTTGCACCTGCTGTTCTCTCTGCCTGGTCTGCCCTTTAGTCCCTCCACCCTTATCTTTCTTCATGGGAGAGTATAATTTCTTCCTTTTCATCCTTCAGCACTCAGCTTCAACATCATCCCCTAATAGAGGCATCCCTAGATCATCCTATAAAAAGAAGGTCCACCTATGTTGTTCTCTATTACAACACCCTGTCCATTTTGTTCATGGCACTTCTCAAAATTTGTAATTTCAGTGATTTGTTTGCTTTTTGATTTCTTGCCAGTGTCCTTCTCTGGACTATAAGTTCTATGAGGGTAAAGACCATTTTTATTTTGCCCATCCCTGTATAATTCAGAGCCTCAAACAGTGCTTGACATACAGTAGACCCTCAATAAATATATGCTACATAGTTGACTGAATAGATGACTTGTTATGATTGTGACTTTTTCCCAAATGTTTGCTAAGGACATAAAAGGTGTCAGGTACTTTTACATAAATTATATCACTTAACTCTTTCAGACATATTTTAAGTAGAATTTTTTTACATTAAATTTTTATTTTTAAACAATTGTAGACTCACATGCAATTGTAAATATAATACAGAGAGATCCCATTTACCCTTCATGTAGTTTTCCCCAATGCAACAACTTTCAAAGCTATAGCACACTATTACAACCTTGATATTGGCATGGATACAATCCACCAAATTTATTCAGATATCGCTGTTTTACATGGACTCAGTTGTGTGTGTGCATGTCTATTTTTATGAAATTTTTAAAGCAGTGGTTTATATTTTTAAAGATTTTACTTATTCATTTCTGGAGAGAGGGGAAGGGAGGGAGAAAGAGAGGAAGAGAAACATCAATGTGACAGAGATGAGGGACCTGGCCTGCAACCCAGGCATGTGCCCTGACTAGGGATTCAACCAGAGACCTTAGGTCATAGGCCGGTGCTCAATCCCCTAAGCCACACCAGCCAGTGCTATTTTTATGCATTTTTATCACATGTGTAGTAGATCCTTGTATCTGCCAACAAAGTCAGGATACAAAAGAGTTCCCTCACTGCAAGGATCTCTCATGATGCCCCATTAAAATGACACACACCATTTTTCCCACATACCCTCTCCCTCATCCCAGCCCAAATCCCTGGCAACCACACATCTGTTCTCCAATTCTGTAGTTTTATTATTTCAAGAATATTAGATAAACAGAATCAGAGAGCAGATAATCTTATGAGGTTAGCTTTTCACTCACGATAATTACCCGGAGATTTATCCAACTTGTTGTGTACATCAATAGTTCACTCCTATATATTACTGAGTGGTATTCCATCATATGAATTACCCCAGTTTGTTTTATCATTCATGTGAATGCTATTGGGCTCACTGAAGGCTACTTGGGTTGTTTCCAGTTTTGAACTGTTATAAATAAAGGTCCTAGGAACATTCGTGTATAGGATTTTAAAAACACTTTTTTTTAAGATTTTATTTATTTAGTTTTAGAGAGAAAGAGAGAAATATCGATGTGTGAGAGAAACATCGATTGGTTGCTGCTTGCACACCCCCAACCAGGGACCTGGCCTGCAACTCAAGCATATACCCTGACTGGGAATTGACCTGGCAACATTTTGGTTTGGGGGATGATGCCCAATCCATGGAGCTGCACTGGTCAGGACCCATCTGCATACCCTCTTGATCTCTTCATGTGTTTTAAACATTTTCTAATTGAATTCATTTTTTTTTTACTGTCAAGTTTTCAGAGCTCTTTATTTGTTCTAAATACAAGTCCTTTTTCAAATACGTCGTTTACAAATATTTTCTCCCAGTCTGTAGTTTGTCTTTTCATCTTTTTAACATAGGTTTTCACAGAACAAAAGTTTATTTTCAGCTTTTATAAAGTCCAATTTATAAATATTTCCTTTTATAGATCACATTTTCACTGTAAAGTCTTAGGAATCTGAGTAGTCCTTTATCCTGGAGGTTGTCTCTATTTCTTCTAAATTGTGTAGAAATTAGTTTTAATTATTTAAATTAGTAAAATTTAGTTTTACATTTAAGTCTGTTATCTATCTTGAGTTAATATTGTATAAGGTATGAAGTTTAGATAGAGGTTATTTTTTCTGCCTATGGATGTCCAGTTGTTCTAGCATGATTTATTTAAAATTTTTTGCTTCCTCAGTTGAATTGGTTCTGTACCTCTGTGAAAAATCAGCTGGGCATATTTGTGTGGCTCTGTTTCTAGGTTCTGCATTCAGTTCTATTGATGTATGTGTCTATTCTTCCAATATAACAACTGTTTTGATTTTTGTGGCATTTAGTGGGTCTTAATATTGAGTAGAATGATTTTATCCACTTCCTTCTTTTTCAAGATTGCTTTAGTTAATCTAGATTCTGTGCCTTTCTATATAAATTTTTAAAAAGATTTTATTTATTTTATTTTTTGAGAGAGGAAGGGAGGGAGAAACAGAGGGAGAGAAAAATTGGTGTGAGAAATATGAATTAGTTGCCTCTAATACACATACTGACCGAGGATGGAACCAACAACCCAGGCATATGTCCTGACCAGGAATTTAATTGGTAGCCTTTTGCTTTTCAGGATATTACACAACCTACTGAGCCACACTGGTCAGGGCTCTATATAAATTTTAGAATAAGCTTGTCTATGTGTAGAAAAAAAAACCCTAGCTGAGATAATTTAATTTAACAAATTTGTTGAGAGATATAATTGGTATATAATAAAACTACATATACAGGGATGGGCAAAAGTAGGTTTACATTATTCAGTATGTGGAACATGGTTTATTCTTGTATTATTACTTATTAATTATTGCATTATTTTCCATACGAACAACTGTAAACCTACTTTTGCCCACCCCTGTATTTAAAGTATATCATATAGTGAGATTTGACATACATACACACCATCACAATTAAGAGAACATATACATCCTCCTCCAAAGATTCCTCATACTCCCGTTCCATTCAGACTTATATCAAGACAATCTAATTTCTGTCATTATACATTAGCTTGCATTTCTTAGAGTTTTACATAATACATAATCTACATCTGGAATCATAAGGAATAATTTATTCCTTGTTAAATCAAAGAAGTATTCTATCCTATAGATCTATTACAATTTGTTTACCCATTTCCTAATTGAGGGACATTTGAGTTGCTTTCAGTTTGGGGCCAGTACAAATAAAGCTGCTATGGATATTTATGTATAAGTATTTATTTTAACACATGTCTTAATTTCTCGGGGGTAAAAACCTAAGAGTAGTATGGACAGATAATGTGGCAAATGTATGTTTAACTTTTTAAGAACCTGCCAAACTGTTTACCAAAATGGTTGTACCATTTACATTCATTCCCATTAGCAATGTATGAGTTCCAGTTCCTCCACTTCTTGCCAACTTTTGGTATGGTCAAAATTTTAACTTCAAGCATTCTTATAGTGCGTATCTCATTGCAGTTTTTTTTCCCTGTTTTTTAACATTTTGCCACATGACTAATGATGTTGAGCATCTTTTCACGTGCTTACTTGTAATCCAGAACACTTCTTTGGTAAGATGTCTGTTCATATTTTTTGCCCATTTTTAATTGGGTTGTTCCTTTTCTTAGTAATAAATTTCAACAGTTTTTTATATATTCTGGGCACAAATCCTTTATCAGATATATGCTTTGCACATATGTTCTCTCATTCTGTGTGTTGTTTTCCCATGTTCCTCACCATGTCTTTTGAAAAACAGACATTTTTCCTTTCTATGAAATCTAATTTGTCAATTTTTTACAGATTATGTTTTTGGTGTCATATCTAAGAAATGTTTGCCTAACCCAAGTTCACAGAAGTTTTTCTCTATTTTCTTCTAAGTTTTATTTTTAGGTCTATCATCTTCTATCTTAGAAAGATTACAATTAGGCTTATTTTGAGTCAATTTTTTATAGGTACAAGACTTGGATGGAAGTTTTTTCTTTTTTCACATACTGATATCCACCCAACTATTCTAACATGATTTATTGAAACATTATTCCTTCTCCATTGAATACTTATTGACCTTTGTCAAAAATCAGTTGTCCATATATGTCTAAGTGTGCATCTGGACTTTTTATTTTGTTCCATTGATCTATTTACATATTTTGCACCAATATCATGTTGTGTATATTACTGTAGCTTTAAAAGAAGTCTTGAGCCCTGGCTGGTATGGCTCAGTGAACTGAATGCTGACCTGTGAACCAAAGGGTCACTGGTTCGATTCCCAGTCAGGGCACATGCCCGGGTTGTGGGCCAGGTCCCCAGCTGGGGGAAAGCAAGAGACAACCACACATTGATGTTTCTCTCCCTCTCTTTTTCTCCCTCCCTTTCCTTCTGTTAATAAATAAATAAAATCTTTAAAAAGAAGTCTTGAAACCAGGTAATATTGGCCCTCTAACTTTATTATTATTCAAAGTTGTTTTAGGTATTCTGTGTCCTGTATATTTTTATATAGTTTAGAATCAGTTGTCACTTTTTAGAAGAGCCTTCAGGGATTTTGATTTGGATTGTATTTGAATTTATAGATTAATTTAGAGAGAGTTGACATCTTAATATTGAGTTTTCTGCCCCATAAACATGATATATCTCTCCAATTATCTTCAGTTTCTCTCAGCAATGTTCTGTAGTTTTCAGGGTTCAGATCTTTCACATCTTTTGTCAGTTCATCCATAAGTATTTTGAATTACTCATTGGATTAGTTATCAGTCAGTATTTTGTTGCTATTGCAAATAGTATTCCTTTCTTAATTTGGATTATCAAAATTTTTTATTGCTAGTATATAGAACCATAATTTTAACACATTGATCTTGTATCCTATAGTCTTGATAAACATACTTAATATTTTAAGATGTTCTCAAAATCCCATTAGATTTTCCACTTAGATGATGATGTCTGAACAAAGACAATCTCACTTCTGCCATTTCAATCTGATGCCTTTTATTTCTTTGTCTTGACTGATTGCACTGGCTAGAATGTCCAATACAATGTTGAATAGAAGGGTGAAATGGACATTCCTTTTCCTCTTCTTGATCTTTCATGAATAAGTACAGTATTAGCCATAGATTTTTTGTAGATATTTTGCATCAGATTGAGGGAAGTTGCCTTTTCTCTCTGTTTTGCTGAGAATTTGTATCAGAAATGGGTATTGAATTTTGTCACATTCTTTTTCTGTATCTGTTAAGATGATCATATGGTTTTTCCTTTTAAGTTTGTTAATATAGTGAAATCCATGGATTGCTTTTGAAATGTTAAACCATCTCCACATACTGGGATAAACTGTAGTAGTCAGGAGTGTCCAACCTGCAAACAGGATGGCTGTGAATTCGGCCCAACACAAAATCGTAAATTGACATAAAACCTTTTTTTTGCTCATCAGTTTTCATTAGTGCTTGAGTATTTAATGTGTGGCCCAAGACAACTCTTCTCCTTCCAGTGGGTCCCAGAGATGCCAAAAGAATGGACACCCCTGTATGTAGTTCATCGTGATGTTTTATCCTTTATGTATATCTAAAGGACATATATATTTCCTTAAGTTTTGTTTATTTATAATATATATTTATATATATTGTTAGATTCAATTTGCTGAAATTTTGTTTGGAAAACTTTTGTATCAAGGTAGTGCTTGCCTCTTATAAAATATTTTGTTATCAGTTGCTATGAGTTAGGAAATAATCTCCCCTCTTCAACTTTCAGTAAGAGTGTAGAATTACTATTGTTTCTTCCTGAAAGTTTTGGTAGAATTCACCAGTGAAGTCATTTGGAACCTGGCTTTTTTTTTTTTTTTTTGTCGGAAGGATTTTTCTTTGGAGTCTTTTCTTCTTTTTTATTAATTAAATTTTTTGTTAAAAATTATTTTGTGGGAATGTTTTTAACTACCTATTCAATTTTATTAATGTAGGGCTATCCAGGTTATCTGATTTTTAAAAAATTGAGCTTTGGTATTTTGTTTCTTTCAAAAAATTTATCCATTTTATCTAAATTGTCCAATTTATGGACATGTAGTTGTTCATAATATTCCATTATTGTGTTAATGGTTTGTGGAATTTGTAGTGACATCATCTTTCTCATTTCTGGTATTAGCAAATGCGTGTCTTCTCTCTGGTTTCTTTGTTAGTCTGCCTAGAGGTTTGTCAATCTTATTGATCTTTTAAAAGAGTCATCTTTTGGTTTCATTGATTTTTCTCTATTGCTTCCCTGATTCTTGTCATTGATTTTTACTCTGGTATTTATGATGGTTTCCTTTCTTCTGCTTATTTTGGGTTTCATTTATTCTCTTTTTCCTAGTTTCTTAAGGTTGAAGCAGAGGTCGTTGACTACTGACATTTTGTTCTTTTCTAATATAGCTGTTTTAGTACTAGAGTACTAAAAAGTGTAGAGCCTCTTCCTTCTCATTGATTTAGCAGCATGCCACAAATTCTCATATGTTCTGTTTTCATTTTCATTAAGATTAATATATGTTCTAATTATCACCTTTTAGATTTATTCTTTGACTTATGGCTTATTTAGAAATCTGTTATTTTGTTGTCAAGTATTTGGAGGTTTTCCAGGTATCTTTTTTATTGATTTCTAATTTAACTCTATTGTGATAAGAATACATATTTTATATGAATTGAATCATGTGAAAAGATGCCCCATATCACTAGTCATCAGAGAAATGCAAAATAAAACCACAAAGAGATATTACTTCATACATGCCAGAATGACTACCATTAATAAATTGACCAACAATAAGTGCTGGCAAGAATGTAGAGAAAAGGGAACCCTCATGCACTGTTGGTGGGAATGCAGACTGGTATGGCCACTGTGGAAAACGGTATGGAATTTCCTCAAAAACTTAAAAATGCAACTGCCTTATGACTCAGTGATTCCAATTTTGGGAATATATCCAAAGAAGCCCTAAACACAAATTAGAAATAATATATGCACCCCTGTGTTCATTGCAGCATTATTTACAACAGCCAAGATCTGGAAACAGCCCAAGTGCCCATCAGTAGATGATTGGATAAAAAAGCTGTGGTACATTTACACAGTGGAATACTACTCCACCATAAAAGACAAGGAAATCTTACCTTTTAAATTTCCTTAAGTTTTCTTTTGTTGCCTTAAATATGGCCTATCTTGATGAATGTTCAATGTGTACTTGAAAAGAATGAGTGTTCTTCTGTCATTGGGTGGAATGTTCCATAAACATTCAAATCTTCCATATCCTCACTGATTTTCTTCTTGTCTAAATGTTGAGAAAGTGGTATTTAAACTCTAAACAAAATAATGAATTTGTCTATTTTTCCTTGTAGTTCCATCAGTTTTTGCTTCATATGTTTTGAAGCTCTTTTATTACATGCATAAACATTTAGGAATGTTATTTCTTCCTGATAACTTTAACCCTTTGTCATTATGAAACAATGTTTTCTATTCTTAGTAATACCTTTTGCTCTAAAACCTATTTTATCTAAGCCCTGGTTGGTGCAACTCAGTGGATTCAGTGCTGGCCTGAGAACCAAAGGGTTGCCAGTTTGATTCCCAGTCAGGGTGCATGCCTGGGTTGTGGGCTAGGTCCCCAGTAGGGGGCGTGCAAGTGGCAACCACACATTGATGTTTCTCTCCCTCTTTTTCTCCCTCCCTTCCCCTCTCTCTAAAAATAAATAAATGAAATCTTTAGAAAAAGAAAAAATCTATTTTACCTGATATTGATAGTCATACCAGATTCTGTTTGACCATGGTTACCGTGGTATACTTTTATCCATCATTTTTAAAAAGATTTTGTTTACTTATTTTTAGAGAGAAAGAAAGAGAGGAAGAGAAACATCAATGTGTGGTTGCCTCTCACACAAACTCTACTGAGGACCTGACCTGCAACTCAGGCATGTGCCCTGACTAGGAATTGAACCTGCAACCCTTTGCTTCACAGGCTGGCGTTCAATCCACTGAGCCACACCAGCCAGGGTCATCATTTTGTTTTTAATCGATTTGTATCTTTATACTTAAAGTGTTTTTAGTAGGCATCAAATATAGTTGAGTATTGCTTTTCTTTTTAGTCCAACTAGACAATCTCTGCCTTTTCACTTGAGTGTTGAGGTCATTTTCATTTCATGTAATTTTATATATGCTTAGATTTAAATCTGTCATTTTGCTATTTGTTTTCTATTTGTCCCATCTGATTTTTGTTTTCTCAATCCTTTTTTTCTGCTTTCTTTTGGACTATTAAAATAATTTTTATTATTCCATTTTGCCTTCTTTTTAAGACCATTGGCAATAACTCTGTTTTGCTATTTTAATGGTGGCTGACTGTTCAGACATTATAAACATAATAAGTAAATATTACAAACAACTTTATGCTCATAAATTTTATACCTTAGATGAATTGAACCAATTTTTGATGGATACAAATTATCCAACTCACTTAAAAAGAAATAGGTAACATGAGTAGTTTAATATTTGTTGAGGAAATTTAATTTGTAGTTAAAAACCTTCCAGTCCCAGATGGTTTCACTCACAAATTCTACTAAACTTTTAAGGAGCAAATAATATTGATCACATACAATCTCTTCCAAAAAATTAAAGAGAAGTGAGAATTTCCAAACTTATGAGGCCAGTGTTACCCTAATACCAAAGCCAAGCAAAGAAACTACATAGAAAGAAAACTACAGACTGTTTATTCCTCATGAACATGAAATGAGACTAGTCATCATGACTGTGTGTTTTTCCAAATTCAATTATGCAGTTGCATAATAGGTGGAGAGTTGGATTTCACCAGACTTGAGGCTTAGCCATTTGAATAATAAGTGTGAGAGGGGTCAAGGAATTGACAGCATATGTAGAGGCATTAATATAATGATTGACCATGGAATTTATGCTGGTTAGGGAGGGAAGTGAAAACATGGAGAGTGAGTAGTAGATTCAATGAGTGGGGCTGAAGTATTGTTAAAGTAGAAAATAATAAGGCATGTGTCAGAGAAAAGGAGGTGATAGTTGAAGAGTGAAGTGCTTAAGATTGAGAAAGAGAACAATAGAAGCTTTTTAGTAATTATAAGGTCAATGGTATGGCCATGTGGGTTAGTGGATACAGTGGGGTTAATGACAATTAAAGAAGAGGTCAAGGAACTGAGAGCATAGACTATTATTAAGGTAATCTATGTGGATATTAAACTAACAAAGAATTTTTACAGGAATAGTGTTAGAGAGAGTGACAGTGAGCCAGGTGCTAAAATTTTCAAGGAGTAAATGTGAATGATCCAGAAGTCAGTGACTGACACCCCTGAGGACAGATAGTG
Source organism: Tonatia bakeri (assembly GCA_004024845.1). Lineage (NCBI taxonomy): Eukaryota > Metazoa > Chordata > Mammalia > Chiroptera > Phyllostomidae > Tonatia > Tonatia bakeri. The sequence continues at coordinate 125,096 of PVIA01002852.1, read as the reverse complement.
GGTGTTATAGTCTGATGACATGAAATTCAAAGCTGGGTGTTGTTATGGAGGAAGGAGGAGAATGTCCTGGAAGTGACAGTGAGGAGGACATCTCTTCCACCTCTAGGTCTTGTGGTGATAGAAGTACTAGAGAGAAAACAGCACCATTCAAGAGGGTTTCAGGGACTGTAAAGATCTTAGAGGAAAGTTTTATTTCAGTTAAGAGAGGAAATGAAGAGAATATAGAGAGAAGCAGTTATGCATATAGGGGAATTTGACAATGATTGTCCACAAAATCAAGGGAACATATTGGAGGATTTCAGAAGTTGGGGAAAGTTAGAAAATAGAGTCATAAAAGGAATAGAAAGAGCTTCCTGATAGACTCATATTGAAGGATGCTTGGAAGCCTTTGACTGATATAAGAAAACAGAATTAGTAGAATGTATGCATGTGTGTCTGTGGGTGTGAGGAGAAAGAAGGAACACAGGAATTGGCTCACACAATTGTGAAGTTATCTGAGGAGTGGCTAAGCAGATACAAAACCCATAGGGTAGGCCCTCAGGACAGGAAGATTGCAGGCAGATTAGAACTCATGGCACAGACTGAAACTGTTGTCTTCAAGCAGTCAAAAAGATCATGAGCATGATAAAACTCTCTAGTCACACCAGCCAAAGCTGTGATCCACAGTTGAAAATTGTTCTCGACCCCAGGAAAATCTCAGCTCTGCTTTTACGGTCTTCCATTAAATTCCATTAGGTCCACTCAGATAACCCAGGCAAAATGCCCTTACTTAAAGTCAACTGACTAGGGATTTTAGTTTCACCTGCAAAATATGTTCATGGGAACATTTATATTAGTGTTTGACTGAATAACTGTAAAGTGTAGCCTAGCCAAGTTGACACATCAAAAAAACCATCACAGCCCTGGCTGGTGTAGTTCAGTGGATTGAGTGCTGGCCTGGGAACCAAAGGGTTGCTGCTTCCATTCCCAGTCAGGGCACATGTCTGGGTTGTAGGCCAGGTCCCTGGCTGGGGCAGGTAAGAGGCAACCACACAGATGTCTCTCTCTATCTTTTTCTCCATCCCTTACCCTCTCTAAAAATAAATAAATAAAATCTTTTAAAAAATCATCACAATATTAACTTTTCTAATCCATGAACATGGGAAATCTTTCCATTAATTTGTATCTTCTTTATTTCTTTCACCAATACCTTATAATTTTCAGTGTAGATCTTTTACCTCCTTGGTTAAATTTATCCTTAAGTATTTTATTCTTTTTGATGCTGTTGTAAATGGGATTGTTTTCTTTATTTCATTTTCTAATAGTTTTTTGCTAGTGTTTAGAAATGGAACTGAATTTTACATATTGATTTATATTCTGCAACTCTACTGAATTCATTTGTTAGTTCTAACAGTTTTTGGGTGGAGTATAGTAGGGCTTTCTATATATAAAATAGCATCATCTACAAACATTGATAATTTAACTTCTCCCTTTCTGATTTTGATACCTTCAAATTCCATGCAATTCCTATAAAAATTCCAATGGCATTTTTCACTGAAAAAGAGAAAAACATTAAAAAATTTAGATGAGACTACAAAAGACCGTGGATAGCCAAAGCAATCTTGAAAAAGAGCAAAGATGAACACATCACATGTCTGATTTCAAATTATGTTACAAAGCAATAGTAATTGAAACAGTATGGTACTACCATAAAAACAGACACATAGACCAATGGAACAAAATAAAGAGCCCATAAATAAATCTAAACATCATGCTCAACTACACTTTGATAAAGGTGACAAGAACATTCAGTGGGGAAAGATTGTCTCTTCAATAAAACGCATTGGGAAATCTGGGTAGCCATAATCCGTATAATGAAATTGGATGCTTATCTTAAACCATATATAAAAATTAACTAGAAAATGGATAAAGACTTAAATATAAGACTTCAAACCATAAAACCCTAGAAGAAAACATAGGAAGAGAAGCTCCTTGATACTGATTTTGGCAATGGTTTTTGGTAATGACATCAAAAGTAAAGGGGGTGAGAGACTTCCAGCTAAGATGGAGGCATAAGGTGAATGAACCGTACCTCCACGCACAACCAAGATTGGAACAACAACAATTTAGAAACAGAGTAACATCCAGAACTGACAGAAAATTGATCTGAATGGAAGTCGGAAAACCAAGAAGTTGAATTAGACCCGTGCATCCAGACCGGTAGGAGGGGTGCAGATGAGCAGCCAGGCACAGGTCTCAGTGTGGAGAGCAGAGAGAGTTGGGCACGTAAGGCATCTGGGGGCACGTAAGGCATCTGGGGCCCGCAGGACCACAGCAGGTGGACCCTGAGTATGCAAGTGGCAGATGGCAGACCCCAGCCGAAGGGTGGCAACCGGCAGACCCAGTCAGGTGGTGATTGTAAAGCAAGGCACTGTGCGCAACCTAGGATCATAGCGCTGGGAAATAGAGCCTCGGGACACTGATTGAGGACACCTGTGGGAGTTGAGGCACATGGAGAGACACCCAGCCTCACAGGAGAGGTCCTTGGAAGGTCTCACAGTGTGCACAAGCCCACCCACATGGGAATTGGCACCAGAGAGGCCCAGTTTGCTTGGGGGAAGCAGCAGAAGGGACTGAGGCCCCACGGAGAATGGAGCAACTGCCATTGTTCCCTCTCAACCCAGCCTCCACATACAATGTCACAATCCAGCAACTGGGGTGCCCCACCCTGGTGAACACCTAAGGCTCCACCCCTCACCATAACAGGCACAACCATACCCCCCCAAAATAAAAGAGAGAGAGAGAGAGAGATGGCTCAAACAAAAGAACAAATCAAAGCCCCAGAACCCATCCTTTTAAGCTAATGAGAGATAGCCAACCTATCAGATGCACAGTTCGAAACACTGATGATCAGGAAGCACACAGAATTGGTTGATTTTGGTCACAAATTAGATGAACAAATGCAGGTTATGATAAGAGAAATGAAGGAAAATGCACAGGGAACTAATAGTGATGGGAAGGAAACTGGGACTCGAAACAATAGAGTGGACCAGAAGGAAGAAAGAAAGAACCAAACAGAAAAGAATGGAGAAATAAGAATTCAAAAAAATGAGGAGAAGCTTTGGAACCTCCGGGACATCTTTAAACGTTCCAACATCCAAATTATAGGGGTACCAGAAGGAGAGGAGGAAAAACAACAAGTGGAAAAGTTATTTGAACAAATAATAAAGGAGAACTTCCACATTTTGGCCAAAGAAATAGACTTTCAGGAAGTCCAGGAAGCTCAGAGAGTCCCAAAGAAGTTGGACCCAAGAAGGAACACACCAGGGCACATCATAATTACATTAGCCAAAGTAAAAATGAAGGAGAGAATCCTAGAAGCAGCAAGAGATAAGGGGACAGTAACCTACAAAGGAGTTCCCATCAGACTGTCAGCTGATTTCTCAAAAGAGACCTCACAGGCAAGAGGGGCTGGAAAGAAATATTCCAAGTCAGGAAAGGCAAGGACGTACATCCAAGATTGTTCTATCCATCAAAGCTTTCATTTAGAATGGAAGGACAGATAAAGTGCTTCTCAGATAAGGTCAAGTTAAAGGAGTTCATCATCACCAAGCCCTTGTTTTATGAAATGTTAAAGAGACTTACCTAAGAAAAGAAGATTTAAAAAAAAATGTATAGTAAAGTGACAGCAAACTCACAATTATTAAAAACCATACCTAAAACAAAACTAAAAGAAACTAAGCAAACAACTAGAACAGGAACAGAACCGCAGAAATGGAGATCACATGGAGGGTTAGCAACAGGGGAGTGGGAGGAGGAGAGAGGGGGAAAAGCTACAGAGAAAAAGTAGCATAGATAGTAGGTAGAAAATAGACAGGGGGAGGGTAAGAATAGTATGGGAAATGTAGAAGCTAAAGAACTTCTGAGTATGACACACGGACATGAACTAAAGGGGGAATGCGGGTGGGAGGGTGTGTACAGGGTGGAGGGCAGTGAAGGGGGGAAATGGGACAACTGTAATAGCATAATCAATAAAATATATTTTAAAAAAAGTAAAGGGGGAAAAAGCTAAAATAAATAAATGAACTACATCAAACTCAAAAGCTTCTGCCCAGCAGAAGCCTACAGAATAGGAAGAAATAAAACCTACAGAATAGGAAAAAGTGTTTGCAAACCATATATCTGATAAGGGGTTAATATCCAAAATATATAAGAAATTCCTACAACTTAACACACACAAAAACCCACATCTTGTTAAAATGTTGTTGGAGGACTTGAATAGACATTTCTCAGAAAAGGAAATACAGATTGCCAACACACGTATGAAAAGATGCTCAACAACCCTAATCATGAGGGGAATGCAAATCAAATCCACAATGAGAGACCATCTCACGCCTGGTAGGATGGCTATTATCAAAAAGACAAAACATAGTAAGTGTTGGCAAGGGTGTGGAAAAAAGGAAAACTTTGTACACTGTTCATGGAAATGTAAATTGGTGTAGCTATTATGGAAAAAGAGCATGGAGGTTCCTCAAGAAATTAAAAACAGAACTAGCATATAATCCAGCAATCTTACTTCTGGGTATTTATCTAAAGGAAAAAACCACCATTTTTGGTGGTATTCATCCCTTCTGGTTCATTTCATTTAGTTCATTCCATATTTTTCTTTGGTATCATTGTAATGCAGGTCTGTTGGTGATGAATTAGTTTGGCTTTTGTATGTGTGAAAAGTCTTTTTTTTAAAAGATTTTATTTATTGATTTTTATAGAGAGGGGAAGGGAGAGAGAAAGAGAGGGAGAGAAATATCAATGTGTGGTTGCCTCTCGCACACCCCCCATTGGGGACCTTGCCTGCAACCCAGGCATGTGCCCTGACTGGGAAAAAAGCCTGGGACCATTTGGTTCACAGGCCAGTGCTCAATCCACTGAACCATGCCAGTTAGGGCTGGCTGGAAAGTCTTTATCTTCATTTTTGAAAGATATTTTCACTGGACAAAGATTTCTAGATTGACAGATCTTTTATTTCTTTCAGTCCTTTAAAGATGTTGCTCCTTTGTCTATTTGCTTGTATATTTATGATAACATATCTGTTCTCATACTTTGTCCTTTGAATGTAATGTGTCTGTTTTCTTTGCTATTAACATTTTTTCTGCACTTATTGTAGTAAGTTTTCCCCCTCTGGCTGCTTTTAATATTTTTTCTTTATTGTTTTGGGCAAGTCGATTACAACATGTCTTGGCTCGATTTTCTTCATATTTCTTTAGGTTTCTTGAGCTTCTGAATCTGGAGGTTTACAAGTGTATTATATTGCTTAAAGTTGTCCCATGGCTCACTGATGCTCTATTAAATTTTTAGAATTCTCTTTTTTCTATGTGTTTAATTTTGGGTAGTTTCTACTGTTGTGCCTTCAAGTTCACTAATCTTTTTTCTGCAATGTTTAAGTTTTTGATAACCCATGCAGTGTATTTTTCATCTAACAATTGTAGTTTTTATTTTAAGAAGTTAGATTAGGATCTCTTTATATTTTTTATATCTCTACTTAATTCTTTGAACATATGTTATACAGTTATAATAAATGTTTTCATATGTCCTCTGCTAATCATAACATCTGTGTCAGTTCTGAGTTGCTTTCAACTGACTGATTATTTTTCTCATTATGGGTAGTGTTTTCGTGCTTCTTTGCATGCCCAGTTAGCTTTGATTGGGTGCCAGATATTGTGAATTTCACCTTGTTGTGTGCTGGATATATTTGTATTCCTATAAATCTTCTTGAAATTTGCTCTGGGATGCAGTTATGTTACTTGGGAAAAGTTTGACCCTTAGAGGCCTTGCTTTTATGATTTAATATGTAAGTCTGGAATAGTATTCAATCTAGGGCTAATTATTTCCCATTACTGAGCTAAGACGTTCCTGAGTACTATACCTGAAGTCTTGTGACTTATGAGTGTTTCCATTCTGGCTGATGTGAACAGGCAATATTCATATACCTCATGTGAACATTCCATTACATTTAAACCCTTCATATGGCTTTTTTCCATGGCTTTGGGTAGTTTTTGTCACATGCATGTGCTGTTCAGTACTCTGCTGAATACTCAAGGGAGAACATTGGCAGGTCTCTAGGGGCGTTTTGTTTTGTTCAACTCTTTCCTCTTCAGTATTCTGACCTGTGAACTCCAGCCATCTCAGTGCCCCTGTACTCTTACCTTTACCTGCTCAACTTGGAGCATGCTGGCCTTCCCCTCATTGTGTCATGAGGGGAACATTCTCTCATAGCAGTAAGCTGGCAATGATATGGGGTTTACCAAAACATTTGTTCATTCTTTTTCTGTACAATAGCTCTTCTGGGGCTTAGTTGTCTTCAACTTATTTCAAAACAACTTTGTTACATTATATTGTGACAACTGTCATATAAGTGTGCATTTAAAAAAAAGAACTTATCAAGCCCTGGCTGGTGTGGCTCAGTGAATTGAGTGTCAGCCTGTGAACCAAAGGGTTGTCAGTTCAATTCCCAGCCAGGGCACATGCCTGGGTTGTGGGCCAGGTCCCCAGTAGGGGGGCACTTGAGAGGCAACCACACATTGATGTTTCTCTCCCTCTCTTTCCATCCCTTCCCCTCTCTGTAAAATAAGTAAGTAAGTAAATAAATAAATAAAATCTTAAAAAAATAAAAACTTATCAAAATTGGTGAATTTTTTGTGCAGTCATTTTTAATATTGAAGATGGAAGAATATAGGTAATATTTTTGGCATATTATGCTTTATTTCAAGAAAGGTAAGATGCAACTAAAATGCAAAAAAGATTTGTGCAGTATATGGAGAAGGTGCTGTGACTGAACATGCCAAGAGTGGTTTGCGAAATTTCTTGGTACTATTGACATTTTGGCCAAATAATTCTTTGCTATGGGGCTGCCTTATGCATTGGAAGATGTTTAGTGGCGCTCTTGGCTTCTACTCTCTAGAAGTCACTAGCAGGAGATAGCCAACATACTCAAAATATTCAAATCAATAAAGTTATTGGTGAAAATGAAAAATATGTCTTTTATTTTACAGAAAAAGCTAAATGGACTTTCTGGTCAACCCAATAGAATTCATTTTATTTGTCATTTCTCAGGGATTATTTTTGTTGTTGTTACCTATTAGATAGTGTCTTGAAAATCCTCATTTATTTTGTCTGGATTTCTTAGGGACAGGATGTCTCCAATGGAAGCGTAAATTTGGTACCTCTGACTTTATCTTAGCTGGAAGCAGAAATATTCTCTTATTCAGTATTTTTATACAAGAGCTCTATTGAGATACAATTTCCTTAACATACAACCTTTCTATTTACAGTGTACAAGTCACTGGTTTTTAGTAAATCACAGAGTTATAAAACCATTACCATCATCAGATTTACAATATTTTCATTACCCCAAACAGAAATTTCTTACCCATTAGCAAACACACTGCATTTCGCCCCACTCCCTCTTCCCCAATCATTCATCTACTTTCTGTTTCTATAGATGTATTTATGGTGCCATTGCATATATGTGGTCTTTAATATTGGCTACTTTACATGGTATAATATTTTGAAGATTCATCTTTGTCATAGCATATATCAATATTTCATTATTTTTATGGCCAAATATTTCATTGCAAGGACATACCCTTATCAATTTATCAACTGATTGACAGTTCAGTTGCCTTACTTTTTGGCTATTATGAATAGTGTTTCTATGAATATTCATGTCCAAATTTTTTATGTGGTCTTATGCTTTCATTTCTCTTGAGTATATACCTGGAAGTAGAGTTACTGAGTCACATGATAACTCTATGCTAACCTTTGAGACTATCTTACTTAATTTTTACCCTCAAAATTTTGTGAGGAAAGTATTATCATCTCCATTCTACAGGGGAGACATGGAAACATGGAGGTTGAATTGGGGAAACAATTCAACCAGGTTAGGTAATTTGACAAAAGTCACACCAGCAGAAAGTAATAAAATTCAAAGCCAGGTTTTGTTGGGGAAAAGTCACTTTCCTTTTTTTAAGTATATCTTATTGATTATGCTATTACAGTT
>PVIA01002852.1:0-116961 GCA_004024845.1 Tonatia bakeri | reverse complement strand
ATTTCATGTAATAATGGCTTGGTGATGATGAACTCCTTTAACTTGACTTTATCTGGGAAGCATTTTATCTGCCCATCCATTCGAAATGATAGCTTTCCTGGATAGAGTAGTCTTGGATGTAGGTCCTTGCCTTTCAGGACTTGGAATACTTCTTTCCAGCCCCTTCTTGCCTGTAAGGTCTCTTTTGAGAAATCAGCTGATAGCCTCATGGGAACTCCTTTGTAAGTTACTGTCCTCTTTTCTCTTGCTGCTGCTAGGATTCTCTTCTTCACTTTCATCTTGGGCAATGCAATTATGATGTGCCTTGGTGTGTGTTTCCTTGGGTCCAACTTCTTTGGGACTCTCTCAGCTTCTTAGACTTGCATGTCTATTTCCTTCACCATATTAGGGACGTTCTCCTTCATTATTTTTTCCAAATAAGTTTTCAATTTCTTCCTCTTCTCCTTCTGGCACCCCTATGATTCAGATGTTGGAATGTTTAAAGTTGTCCTGAAGGTTCCTAAGCCTCTCCTTATTTTTTTGAATTCCTGTTTCTTCATTCTGTTCTCGTTGAATGTTTATTTCTTTTTTTCTGTTCCAAATCATTGATTTGAGTCCCAGTTTCCTTCCCATTATTGTTGGTCCCTGTACATTTTTCTTCATTTCACTTCATATAGTATTTACTTCTTTCTTTATTTTATGTTCATGCTCATTTTTTTCTGTGAGCATCCTGATTACCAGTGTTTTGAACTCTGCATCTGATGGGTTGGCTATCTCCACATTGCTTAGTTCTTTTTCTGTAGTTTTGATCTTTTCTTTCATTTGGGCCATATTTATTTGTGTATGTACTCCTGTTATGTTGTAAGGGGAGTAGCATTAGGTATTCACCAGGGCAGGGCAACCCAATTTGCTGCATTATGGTGCTAAATGTGGGGGGGGGGGTTCCTAGAGGGAACAATGTTGCTTACTCAGCTCTTACTCTGATTTCAGTTACTACCCCCACTACCCACAAGTGAATTGCATCCTTCTGGTGCTGATTCCCAGGTAGATGGGTTTGAGTATGTTCTAGGACTCAAAGGGCCCCTCCAAGGGACTCTCCTGTGAGACTAGGAGTTTCTCTGGTCACCACAAACCCCATAGATTTTTACAGCCAGAGGTTTTGAGACTTTATTTCCCTGTGCTGAAACCCTGGGTTGCATGGTCTATCTCACTCCCTAGTTGTTCCTCCTGGTTTATCCACACATGAATGTGGGACTGCCTAGTCCACCAGCCTCCACCTTGCTGTGTGTCCTCTGCCCCAGTTGCTGGTTTCCACTCCCCCTCAGTCTGGATGAATGTTTCTTCTTTAACTTCTTAGTTGTCAGAGTTCCATACAGTTCAATTTTCTTGGTTTTTGTTTTAAAATTTATTGTTGTCCTTCTTTTGGTTGTGTGAAAAAGCAAAGTATATCTACCTACACCTCCATCTTGGCTGGAAGTTCAAAAAGCCATTTTCATTTATTGTTGTCAAAGCAGTAGATTTGTACAATTGTTTTTGGAGAGCAATTTGGCAGTATAGGTTAACATTTTTAAATGTGCACACCTATAACCCTGTAGTTTCACAACTAGGGATTTATCCAATGCAAATAGTATGACTTCTAGCAAAATATATGTACCAATGTGCTTATTGTATATTCAATGGAATAAAAACAATTCCAACAAATAAATGGTCATCAGTAAGGGATTGTATATCCGTACAATGAAATATTATGCAACCATTAAAAATAATGTGATAGAAAAATGCTCAATAAATAGTAAGTAAAAAAATCAAAAGCAGGGCAATATATACAGTAATGACCCCATTTGTGAGGGAAAACAAGAAAAACATGTATGCCTATATATGCACAGAAAATGACTTGTACAAAAATATTACTTATGTGTGAGAAATGGGACTGAGAAGAAAGTACTTTTATTTTTTACTTTATGCTTCTCTGTGTTGTTTTCAGTTTTGGTAATGAGTCTGACTCTGGTAAGTTTGAAAAGTTATTTAACAATACCAGGTATTCTGACTCCAAATCCAGTGCTCTTTCTCATACATCATAAATATATTTCCATCTTTGTATCTATCACCAAGGTCCAATATTTTGCCTTGTGTATAATAAGCACTGAAGTAATTGTTGAAAAGCATTTTTTTAAAAAAGGATTTGTTCCCTTTAAGAAAAGGCTAATTGGTGCTATAAAGCAGGCCTTAATCAGGGTTGAGAAACTTGTCTCAGGAAAGAAAACTCATTCAATTGTAATTGAAATTGATCAGAAAGGGATTAGAGTAAGTTAGAATTGGGAAGTCTGGTTGCCAGAGCAACCTCTTCCTGATTGGAAGGAACCCTTCACTTGAGAGGAGCTGCTGATGTGGGCACTGTTGCCTCCATCCTCTTTGTTTTCACTTAACTTTGATCATCAGGCAATAAGCAAACAAGCTAGCAACAGTTCTGGGAGTCAGGGTCATAACCACAGTAACAGGCACATTAGAACCATGACAGGGCAAGAAGACAGAGTAGATTGGCTGGCAGTGATGGGAGAAGGGAATCTCTCAGGTATAGGGCCCAACCTGAAGAAGGGAGGTGACCAAAAGTCCAAGGCACAGGGTCCAAGGGGATGGGGCTAATTCCAATCTTATTTGCACTGTTTTAGAGAGCCAACTTGGAGCCTGGGAACAAGGAATCCTATTTATATAGTGGTAATAATCACAGAGATTTGGGTGGAAGTTTCTGGATTCCAGGGTTGATCTAGCTTGAAGAAGATTCAAGCCCACAACTGGAAAATCATGACATGATCCAATTCCCTTTTTAACTTAGGGGGAGAGACTAGGCAAGGTCTAAGTTGGTGTGTGGGGATGTGGGGAGAGAGTTTAAATTAGCAAATGCCATGGAAGCTACTAGAACCTCCAATGAGAACTGGGGTCTCTCTTATTCATTGCTTTATCTCCAATGCCTGGAATATCCTTTTTTAAAATTTTATTTGCATTTATATATTTTTAGAGAGAGGTGAATGGAGGGAGAAAGAGAAGGAGAGAAAGATCTACATGTGAGGGACATGTTGACCAGCCATCTCTCGCACACCTCCAACCAGGGGCCTGGACTGCAACCCAGGCGTATGCCCTGACTAGAAATTGAAACTGCAGCCTTTCCTTTCATGGAATTATGCTCAACCCACTGAGCCACCACAGTCGGGCCTAGAATAATTTTTGATGCAGCTATTTATTTCATAAACCTGTGCTGAATCAATGAAAACCACTTCTTCACTTAGGGATTCCCTCAAATACACCACATCATGTCTTTAGGGCAGCTGGCTGATTCTGAACTTGAGTTCCTTCTATGTTTTCAGGCTTGTCAGGAGCTGGGTGAGGCTGACCACAAAGGCTAAAGAGCCTTCCTGTTTCTTTAGTTACTACAAATGGGCCAGTGTTCAGTAGGCAGACTGACAGCTTAAGCTACGAAGTCTCCTTTAATCTGAGCTCAACTCAAATGTTACTTCCTCAGAAAGGCCTCCTCTAACCACAATAGCTAAGATGTCCCTCAACACTTAGCAAGTCATTCTCTATCTCATTACTTTGTTCTAGTTTCCTCATCATCTGAAACTATGTGAGGTATTTGTCTATGGGCTCAGTGTCTGTGGTCTTCCACTAGAAGAATATAAAGCTCCATAAAAGCAGAGACTTTGTTTCATTCATCATTGTATTTCTGAAATCTACAAAAGTGCTCAACACATAATAGGTATTCAATAAATATTTGGCAAACCTCAGGCTGGAGGAACCAGTTTAACAGAGTTAAATGTGAATGTAAGAACTATTTTCCACTTTTTCTCAGAGAAAGAAAAGCTTGAGTTTAATTTACACAGTGATTAAACAATTGAATTTAGTGACAAATGTAGTTTGTTTAAAAATTTTTTTAAATCTTCATCTGAGGGTATGTTTTCATTGATTTTTAGAGAGAGAAAAAGGAAGACAGAGAGAGACATTGATATGTGAGAGAAACATTGATTGGTTGCCTCCGGTATGTGCCCTAACAGGGGATTGAACCCACAACTTTTGAGTGTATGGGATGATGCTTCAACCAATTGAGCCACCTGACCAGGGCTGAGTTTATTCTTATGAATCTATTTCTTTCAATTTTACTCTAGCCAGTATATAACTTTATTTTATATATTGCTTAGAGTGAGCAGGTATTTTCTATTTTAATGGTTTCTTTTAAAAATATTTATTTATTTTTAGAGGGAGGGGAGAGGGAGAAAGAGAGGGAGAGAAACATCAGTGTGTGAGAATCCATTGTTTGCCTCTCTCACACCCCCAACTGGGAACCTGGACCATAACCTAGGCATATGCCCGACTGGGAATTGAACTTGTGACCTTTGAGTTCACAGGCTGGCGCTCAATCCACTAAGTCACACCAGCCAGGGCTAATGATTTCTTTTGAACCAGAAAAACTGCCAATGGAACTCACATGCCAATCTATGATTACCCGTATCCATGAAAGATGAAAGGGTTGTCTCCTTTCCATAGTCAAACCTAAGTGAGCATAATCCTGAAGACAGTATTTCTCAAGGAAGTTCTAAGAAGCTCCAACATCAAAATCACTTGTCAAAAATGCATATTAGCCCTGGCTGGTGTGGCTCAGTGGATTGAGTGCCTGCCTGCGAACTGAAGGGTTACTGACTTGATTCCTAGTCAGGACACATGCCTGAATTATGGTCCAGGTCCCCAGATGGGGGTGTGAGAGAGGCAACCAGTTGATGTGTCTCTGCCCATCAGTGTATCTCTCCCCCTTGTTCTTTCTCCCTTTCCATCTCTCTAAAAATAAGTAAATAAAATCTTTAAAAAAAACTTTAAAAAATACATATTACTGGGCCTCATTCTAGAACCAGCAAATCATAATCTAAGGGAAACCCCAGGAACCTCCATTTTAAATAAGCTTTGTATGTGACTCTTGCACAGAACTGTAAAGGGTTTGAGATTTTACTCAGCTTGCAAGTTAACAAATTAGCCTGACGTAGTTTCATGGATACTGGCAGAACACATGAAATTCCTGGGTCAGAGACAGGGGGTATTATTGTTATTCTATTATATAGTTATTATTGCTATTACTTAGCAACACCAGTGGTAGGTTTCTCGTGTCCTAATTCTCACAGGACACCATGAAGAGGGCTCAGTGATGCAAGCACATGCAGTGGGTTGGGTTACAGAAGAACATCAAACTTAGGGAAGCTGAATCTTTGATAACGGGCAATCAGCATGCCTGATTTTGTAAGGAAAGAGTATCTTTATTATATGAGACAGAAACAAACCTGCTCCCTTTTCTAGAGGGAGATACTATCTCTATCTTCTAAGTCTTCTCACTGTGCAAACACCCTTGAAAAAATAGCCTGGAGCAATAGGCATCCTCTGCTCACAAGACAGGCAGAGACCCATGGAGAACTTCCCCTAAAAATCTTAATGTCCACTGCAGTTTGGGAATCACTGCCCCAGAAAGACTTGGTCACATCTATAGAGCTACCTTTACATCCTCAAGCCTGTCAGGTAGTGGCAAATGCTCTACCCTTCTCTGCTCTTCCCAACTTGATCCAACCTCTCTTCCCTAGCTACATTTCCTTAGGTAATGCTACTCCCTTCAAGGTAATCCTTTGCTTCATAAAATGGATGCATAAACTGGCTCAGAGGCACTAGGGACTCCCACTAAAAGATCTGTTTGAAGAGGTAGGAAAGTACCTAGAAAGACAGCACATAACAGTGAGAAAAGGGCTTAAGTATTTGCTAACTAAACAAATATTTATGGAACACCTACTGTGTCCCACCACTGTGCTCGGCATTGGGGCTATTCAAATTCATTCATTCAGCAAGTATTTTGGAAGTGCTTGTTATGTGCTAGGTACAAGTTAGAGTAAACTTTAAAGAAACATAAATACTGTTGTTGCCCTCAAGTTGGTTAATGAAGGAGACAGCTGTGTAAAAAAATTGTGCAATGGTGTGGTAAATGCTTCAATGGAAGTAGTATACAAAGTCCATGGGTAACACAAATGAGAATAGCCAATTTTGCTTAAAGAGAGTAAAGCAGGGCAGAGAAGAGCAAGGCATGGTAGGGAAAGGAAAGGAAGGGAAGGGAGAGGAGGGGAGGGGGAGGGAAGGAAGTCTTCACCACAGAGAAGATGAGTACACTGAGTACTGAAGCATACATAGGAGTCTTTCAGGTGAATAGGGGATTCCACTCAGAAGGAAGAATATAGCCAAAAATGTAGGAACATGATCCTGACCAGCATGGCTCAGTGGGTTGAATATCATCCTGCATGCTGAAAGGTCACTAGTTTGATTGCTGCTCAGGGCACATGCCTGGGTGCGGGCCAGGTCTCCAGTTGGGGGCATGTGAGGGGCAACTGATCGATGTTTCTCTCCCTCCTTCCTTGTCCCTCTCTTCCCCTCCCTACAAACAAAGAAGTAAAATCTGAAAAAATAAATAAGTAAAAATGTAGCCACATGGAACAGAGTGGTGTGTTACAGAATAGTGTGTTTAGGAAACTTCCAGTTATTTGGTAGGGGTGGCATGTGAGGTCTGAAGGGAAAATGAAAAGATACTAGCAGGGTGGACAGAGGCTGGACTTTGTGAGGCCTTAGCTACTGTACCAAGAAAGCTGGGTGTGTGTACAGACAATGGAGCTTCACTGCAGGGTAAACCAGGAATTACAAAATTAGATTTGTACTTTAGCAAAAAGATTAAAAAAAACACAGCAGGAGAAAAAATAATGAACAGGAATTTACCAAGAAGGTTGGGTAAGGGTAGTGAGAGTGGTCCATTGAAAGCACAGCATGTGAAAAGGGACAGAAGTATGAATGATTATGGTGTGTTTAAGGAACAGCGTGTAGCTTGATGTGGCCAAAGTGTCCATGTTTGGATAGAAATAAGAGAATAATGAGCCTACAAAGGTCATTAGAATGGCAGATGAAGAGCATTGGAGGGAGGCAATGCTGTGAATTGATTTAAGATCATGGCACCGAAGGCACGCAACCAGCATTTGAATTCCATTTCTTGAGCTTACTAGCTGCATGGCCTTAGGAAAATTATCAGACTTCCCTCGCCTCAGTGTCCTCATATGTAAAATATGGATGATTTACAACTACCTGAAAGGTTTGAAGATTAAATTATTCAATATGTAAAAATAAATTAGAATGTCCTCAATATTTAGTAAGTAACATTTAAATGTTAGCTGCTATTAATATTGTACACCATGTTAAGAGTTTGAACTTAATGTTTGTTGTTGCAAGTGGTAAGTCCCTGATGACTTTTGTTGGTTTTTTTTAAAGATTTTATTTATTTATTTTTAGAGAGGGGGGAGGGAGGGAGAAAGAGAGAGGCACACGCATTGACTGGTTGCCTTTTCTACACGTCCTGAATGAGAACTGAACCTGCAACCCAGGCATGTGCCCTGATCGGGAATCAAATTCACAATCTGTTCCTTTGCGGAATGACACTCAACCCACTCAGCCTCACCAGTCAAGGTCCTAATGGCCTTTGAATAGAGAGGGAATACACAAAGTGGTGTTTTCAGAAAACTGACTCAGTGGCAGTAGGGAGGATGTCCAGTATGGGAAGGAAACTAGAGACATGGAGCCCCAGACTAAAGGCAGGGACAGTAAGGTAGAAAGGAAAGGACCCACATGAGAAAGAATTTGGAGGCACATTAACGGAACTTGGAAAGGGTTGGGCAGAGAATAAAAGAAGGGCAGGTTCACTTTGTGTTAGGGGTCCCAAGTCAGTTCCATGTGTGGGAGTGTCATGCCGACTTTTCCCAACTCATGTCCTTCCTTCCTGGTCCTGGATACATTGACTGTTCACCTCTGTTGTACTTCCTTGCTTTCCTACAAGTGCTGTCTTTCTTTAGCCTTAGGCCCTTCACCACAAAAAAAGGACTTTTTTGGTTGTTTTTTTAAAGCTCTGGTTGGTGTGGCTCAGTGGGTTGGGTGTCATCCCACAAGCCAAAAGGTCGTCAGTTCGATTCCCAGTCAGGGCACATGCCTGGGTTGTGGGCCAGGTCCCCAATTGGGGCACATGTGAGAGGCAAGCACTCAATGTGTCTCTCTCCCTCTCTTCCCTCTGTTCCCCTCTCTCTAAAAATAAATTAAAAAATAAATAAAATCTTTAAAAAACACAACTAAACACCATCTGAGATTTCTTGGGAAAGTTGATGGAATAAAGCTGACCTGCAGACTCTTACTCAATCCTTTGCCACTGCTGCCAAATACCTAACAAAGTAAACAAAGAGAAATCATGATTTAAAAAAAAACCCACCAATTTTATCAGCAGCAAGCAAACAAACAAACAAAAAAGACTAAAACTCCAAAATATACACTCCAAGAAGTAGTAGCCAAGGAAGGAAATAGAATGCCTTGGGACAGTGCAACAAGGTGTGTAACTCTGTGCCCATCCCCAGAATCAGCACCTAGGGAAAAAGGCAACAAAATTACATGTTATCATGAAACCCCACTAATTTGGAGAGTAATCAACAGGGGTATGGAATGGGTAGGAGGAGGGGTTGAGGAAAGAGCATTTGGGGAAGGGTCCACAAAATACCTTCAAAAAGGAGAAGCCCCAACATATTACTGTAGGATTTCTGCCAAGGCAGCTGGTTCTATCAGGGCTTGCTTGCCGTTTTCTGGAAGTTCACTACTTCCCTATCTCTTAGGAGTATTGATCCAGAGCTTTCGGAGTGGAATCTACCCCTGGCAGGTGGAAATGAGCCATGTAGGGTCATTTAATAAAATAGAAATCAGAATCCAGGTCCCTCAGCAAGAGAGGTACAACTTTAGTTGAGTTTTCCCCTTCCCACAATTCACCTGAAGGCTACAGAATAAAGGATCAAACAGAACAACATTCTGCTTGCAAACAAGACCTTGGAGGTGGTCTATGAAAAGGTCATAGATATGCTGGGAAAGGTGTCATGGAGAATTCAACCAAATTATATCAAAGCAAATACAACCTCTGGCCAGACCTGCCCATATTAAGCACAAGCAATGGGAAAAGAAATAGCATGCCTATGATGCCAACATACAAGCACAATCAAAGGAGAAAAGGGAAGAAACATAGCATGTAAGCAAGAGATTAAATCCATATGGAGCAGCAATTGCAGTCCTGGGCATTTATCCCAGAGAAATGAAAACTTATATTTACACGAAAACCTGTGCACAAATGTTCCATAGCAGTTTTTCTCAAAATAGCCCCAAACTAGAAACAACCCAGATGTCTTTCAATGGGTGTGAATGGTTAAACAAACTACGGTACATCCATACCAAGGAATACTACTTAGCAAAAAAGGAACAAAGTGTTGACATACACAATAACTTGGACAGAGCTCCAAGAAATTATGCTGAGTGAAAAGAGCCAGTTAATTCCTAAAGGTCACATACCATATAATTCAATTTATGTAACATTTTAAAAATGACAGTTAAAGAGATGGAGAACAAATTACTGGTTGCCAGGAGTTAAGGACAGTGAGATGGAGCAGGGGGATGTGTTATAATATGGCAACACAAGGGATCCTTGTGGTGTTGGGACTGTTCTCTATCCTACTATAGTGGTAGATACACAAACCTGTATGTGTAATAAAGTGTATGAAAGTAAACCTACAAACACAAATAAGTATAAATGGGAAAATCTGAATAAAATGGATGAATCATTTAAATGTCAACATCCTGGTTTTGATTTGTACTATACATTCACATGTCCCTTACTAACAGGGCTATATTCTGAGAAATGCATTGTCAGGCAGTTTCATTGTTGCACAAACATCACAGTGCACTTGCACAAACCTAGATGGTGTAGCCTACTACACACCTAGCCTCTATGGTACAACCTATTGCTAGACTACAAACCTGTATAGCATATTACTGTACTGAATACAGAAGGCAATTGTAACACTCTGATAAGTACTTGTGTATGGAAACATAGAAGAGGTACAACATAAAAGATAAGCTCAGTAGGTTTGTTTACACCTGCATTACCACAAACACATTGTACTGTGGTGTTAAGTTGACTATACCATGACTAACCAATAGGAATATTTCAGCTCTGTTGGAACTTTATGGAACCACTGTTGTATATGTGGCCTGTCATTGATCAGAACAACATTTATGGGATGCATGACTGTAGTTTTGCAAGATGTCACCTTTGGGGTAAACTGGATAATGAAAACACAGGGCCTTCCTATATTGACTTTTACAATTGCATGTGAAGCTACAATGATCTTAATAAAAAGTTCAATTAAAATTTAAGAAGAACATATGGCCCTGGCTGGTGTGGTTCAGTGGATTGAGCATTGGCCTGTGAACTAAAGGGTCACTGGTTCAATTTCCAGTCAGGACACATGCTTGGGTTGCAGGCCAGGTCCCCAGTAGGGGGCATGCAAGAGGCAACCACACATGGATATTTCTCTCTCTTTCTCCTTCCCTTCCCCTCTCTAAAAATAAATAAATAAATAACATTTTTAAAAAAGAAGAACATATGGAAGAATACATAACCTAAGAAATACAAGAAAATTTTCTGAGTGATTTACATGTTAGAACTCAACATGAATTCAATAAATAAAAATGCAAAGGCAAGGTAATAAAAAATAGAATGAGGGTACAGCAGAACTAAAGAAACAAAGTAAAAACCAAAACAATACTGTTTCAGAACTAATAAATTAATTAGAAACAGTGTGACTCAAAATAGCCACAACTGAAAATAGAATCACTGACATGAAAGAAAATATTGTGATAATCACAGTGAATCAAAGCTAAAGGACAAAGCTATTAATTCAATCATAGGCAGTGTGTAATAGTCATGGAAAATGAAGACAATCTAACTAGGCTGGCTAAGGTTCCTAAAGTCTGTAGCAAAGTCAACAAATTGTTCAGAAAAGGTGTTTAGCAATATAATAGAGAAAATTATCCCTGAAATGAAAGAACCCAATCTGTAGACAGGAAGGACATACTGTACTCCATAAAAAATTAAAAAGTACAACCAATATTGAGACCTATTGTTCATAAGCTTTTGAACATGAAGGATAAAGAAAGGATTCTTCAGGTGTATAGACAGAAAAAAGCAAGCTGTACATATGAGCAAAAAATCAGCTTGGCTCCAGACTTCATGGCAATATTCAATACCAGAAGACAATGGAACAGGTCTATAAAATGTCAAGACAATGTTTAAGTGAGACTCAGAGATATCACACCCAGCCAACTACTTTTTCAAATAAAAAGGCTACAGGGAGAACTCATGGAATATAGCATTCATAAAATCTACAAAATCCAGCTAACCAAAATAAATATCAAATTTAAAAATATGGGAATAGATAAAGCATGATAAAAAATAGAGGAAGAACATTGAATTCACTTAAGTAAATAAATATTAAAACTACACATATACCCCTAAATAACTGGGGTGATACTGGTGACAAAACAGCATGTAACAGCAACATTGAGAGAGTAATGATATAACTAATAAAAGCCTGGAGGTTGGGGGAGAGCAGATGAGAGGAAATATATCAATGTAATCTTATCTCTCATAGTGTGGAGTTAGTATATTTTGAGGTAAAATAATATTTATCTAAAAGTTAGAAATTCCTTTGGTTTCATTTCAGTCTTCTATTAAATTCAAGTAAAATTACATTGAATACTTTTTAATAAAACTGGCTTGCACATTGTGATCCTATTTTCATAAAATCATTTTTATCTAGACATTCATCCATCCCCTTTCTGAATAAGTGCATAGAGAGTTGTCTGAAATGCTGTTCACTAAATATTAACACTGATTATTTCTGGATGGTAGGATTTGGGGTGATGTCTTGCTTTTTTATTTTAATAAAAACAGTAACATCGTTTTCTCTGTTTTTCAGAAGGAAGAAAACTATACTTGCCTTTGATTTTACTGGAATCAAATTTTATCTGATAGGGCATGGTAATGGACCATATCAAAACCTCATATATCTTTGGTTCATACAAAAGTGTTCTTTATGATGTGGGATGACATCTTCCTATTGTGGGCAAATATGCATCAGTCAATTAAATATGCAGTTAGTACCCACTGTGGGTCCAACCCTGTGCTAGGCCCTCCCATGGGAGACACATGACTTCCACTCTTGAAAGAAATTTCAGTTCCATTGAAAATAAAGATTTGTGTTAGGGAGGAGTTTTTCACCAAAGGTAGATATGCCAAAGTAAGTGAAAACAGCTCAACTATTTTTTTAAACTTCAAGCGGATACTTACATGCCAAGAATTATTATAGGCATAGGAGAAACAAATGCATAAGGCATATTCTCTGCATTCAAGGAATTTATAATCCAGTTGGAGAGACAAAGTATACATATGGAATTTTATTATAATGGGATAATTCTGGGATACAAATATGCCAGTGGTGCAATGTGAACAAAAAAGTGAAGAAAAGACATAGTACTGAATTAGCATAGACAGAAATTGATGAATTGGACACAGCTCATATTTGACTTTGTTTTCCATGTTTTACACCATGTCATTGTAATCGAGCCTTATCTCATGTGGTCTTTTCACAACCCTATGAGATAAATAATGTTACAGTTTTACAGAAGGAGACATTAAGGCACAGACAAGTAACTAGTCGGAAGTCACACAGGCAATAAGTAGCATGGTAGATATTTGTTTTAAAGATTTTATTTGTTTGTTTGTTTGTTTATTATTTTTAGAGAGGGGAAGGGAGGGAGAGAAACATCCATGTGTGGTTGCCTCTCACAGTCCCCCCACCAACCGGGACCTGGCCTGCAACCCAGGCATGTGCCCTGACCAGGAATCAAACTAGTGACCTTTTGGTTCACAGGCTGGTGCTCAATCCACTGAGCCACACCAGTGAGGGCAATGGCAGATATTTGAATCTATATCTATACTCAGGGTAGTGCCCATCTCTGGGGAAGAGCAGGTGTTTATAACTCACCATGGTATTCAAGAGCACCCACCGTAAAAGGGGATGAACCCAGTACTCTGAGTGCTTAGACAAATTCAAAAAGACTTCCCCAAAGTGACTCATCTTTGAGGAAGAAGGGTGGAGCTGTGGCTGAGGGACATTCTAGAAGACAGAAGAGAAGGGATGTCTCAGAACATTTAATGACAATAATGTCCTTAAAATAATGATTTGAAACTTTTGACTTCTTTCCATCAGGAATGTGAGCAAGAAAAAAAAAATCAATGTGATTTTATTAGCTATATTCTTTCCATTAAATCATTTAAAAACACAATTACCTGTAATTATTTTAAAGTTCTGGCTATTTTCTCACCTCTACACATTTCTCCTCCATGCAATAGCTTCATAGCTTGTCACATTTTTTCCCCAAAGTAAGGTCTCGAAAATATTAATTTATACCTTGACCTCCCCAGAGGACATAGCCAGAGGATATTAATTCCAGTGACTGGCAAAGCAGAACAAGGACTTTTTGTGCCAATTCATTCTAACGCCCGTCATCCTAGCTGGGAATTTCATTCAGTGGCCAAACATTTTTCACTTCTGGGTCTATAGAAAACCCCAGATTGATCTTATTCAGACAAGTGGCCAAAGAGAATGTTACTACCTTAAACTCCTAGAAGGCCTCCCCCCACTTCCAGCCTTTTAATGTAAACCTTTCCAGAGTGTTTTGAGCTGTATAGGTATTTATTTTCTTTTCCTCCAGATTCTGAAGTTTCCAAAGCAAGCATGCCCATTTTCCCACCCAGCTATCCATTCACTCATCTACATCCACATTCATATCCCACCAACCCACCCACCTACACTCAACAGTCATTGAAAACCTATCACATTCTAGGTATAATGCTGTATATGTTGGAGAGAGTTAAGAAACAGCCCTGACTGGTGTGGCTCAGTGGGTTGCATGTGATCCTGCAAACTGAAAGGTCACTGGCTCGATCCCCAGTCAGGGCACCTGCCTGGGTTGCAGGTCAGGTCCCCAGTTGGGGGGTGTGTGAGACACAACCAATGGACGTTTCTCTCCCTCCTGTCCCCCTCTCTAAAAATAAATTAATAAATAAATGTTAAAAAGGAAACAGATGCTACTCTAGAGTGATCACTAGGATTAGGTGTGTTGGGTGTACTTCTGGGGCATGATACTTTCAGTACTAAATTCAGAAAGCCCTAAGTAATGTGGGACAGGCTGGCACCTCACCCTTCTCTTGAGGGAATTGGTATACTTGCAATTATGACCACACCAAAAGGACAGTGTTTCATTTATCACTAACCCAAGTATACAAAAGAATATCTAGCACTTAAGGAGACTGAATATTTGCTAACTAATCAACAACATGAATGACTAAGGAAAGTACTACAAGTGAGGATGCTTTGGGAAGGCAGGTTTATTCATCAACAAATACTTATGAAGGACCTACCATGTGACAAGCACAGTGCTAACCACCAGAGATACAATGATGAGAAAAACCACACATGATCCCTGCCCTTAGGGTACTTGCAGTATAAGAAGAAAGATATACATTTAGACAGTTACAATGAAAACAGTGGGTACTATAACACCACAGAGCAGGAGGTCCTCCCCTAGTCTATTGATCAGGTAAAATTCTCTAGAGGAAATTATATTTAAACAGAGAGATTCTCGATGAGTGGGAAAGAAGAGGGTGTGTGGGGAATATGGGAGAATGAATGATCAAATGAGTTCTGGAAAGAGACTTTCCAGAGGGAAAGATATGGCTGTAATAGCAACTCCAACTTCATCCTTTGGGGTTTCATTTTCCTCACAGCATTATTTCACTCTAATTCCCAATACCTACTTCTCTTTAGGATATTCCTCAAGGGTGATCACTATGAAGGCTTTCCTGCCTCTTCCAAGTAGAAATGACCACTCCATCTGGGGAAGTCTAGCTACATATTCACCAACCCTGTTTTCAAATATTCTCCTCAGCATATCATTGGGCTGTATCTTTTAGCCCTCTTGCATCTATATGGAGCCATATGACCATATGCTGTGTCATTTCTGGGACACAATGGCTATGAGAAGGCATATATTCTCCAGTCTGGCTCTCCCCATATGCCAGCTAGGTGATGCTTAGTAATCTTTTTTCAAAGACTTTATTTATTTATTTATTTTTAGAGATAGGAAAAGGGAAGGAGAGAGAGAGAAACATTGTGTGAGAGAGACATCAATCAGTTGCCTCTTGTACGTACCCTGAATGGGGACTGAACCCACAACCTAGGCATGTGCCCTGGCCAGGAATTGAACCAGTGATCTTTCAGTTTGCGGGATGATGCCCAACCCACTGAGCCATACCAGTCAGGGCTACTTAATATTCTTTAATGGAAGATGGAATGTGCCTGGATCTCCAAATGACTTTGTGGAGTACAGCCTCCATTCCCAAGCTGACCCATAATAAACTTTGATGTGAGCAAGAAATAGATTTCTGTTAAGTCCCTTACATTCAGGAGTTCATATGTGACAGCAACTAGCTGTACTTGCCTTAAGTATTACACCATTCTCTACCCTGATTATATTTATATCTCTGCACCAGTTTTAATCATTTAATATACCTGTTTATTTAAATTAATGCCTCATCTATTAGAGTCTAATTTCCTTGATGTGTCTCAGTCCTTTTTGAATCTTCAGCACCTAGCACATATGAGTACTTAACTATTTGATGAATAAATGAATAAATGAGTGCATGATGCCCAAACCTGTGGGGCAGTCCATTCTCCCTTTAAAAATGAGGCCCACACTAAAAAAGTAGGCTGGGATGGGAGTAAAAGACAGAGAACTGTACTTGAACAATGATTAAAATAAAAAAAAATGAATTCCCATTTTCTGGTTTTCTTTAGTGTAGCTTACATTCTCTAAAGCAGGGGTGTCCCATCTTTTGTTGTCTCTGGGACACACTGGAAGAAGAATTGTCTTGAGTCACACATTAAATACACTGAAACATGTAATCACAAAAAAATCTCATAACGTTTTAAGTAAATTTATGATTTTGTCTTGGGCCACATTCACAGCCATCCTGGGCTGCATGTGGCCCACTGGCTGTAGGTTGGACACTCCTGCAAAGGAATTGTTATGAAATCTTAAGAGAAAACAGAAAGTAATTATAGAAAGTAGTAACAGCACAGAGTCAGGTTTCTGCACTACAAGTTTTGAATTCCACAGTCCCAGTAAAAGCAGTGAAAAGCTTTCTTTACTGAGTCATTCTCCCTTAAGACAGATACTGTTTAGGCCAGTGGTTCTCAAAGTTTTTATTCTGCCTCCACACCTTCCCCATGTACAACACGCTCCCGTGAAAAACATCTCTCTTCACACCCAGGTAACTGAGATGCACTGAGGAGTTGACGTGATTTGACAGAGAGCTTCCCCTGGTTTTCCTTTCCCTCCACCCACATCCTGCCTGTTGCTTGGTTCTGAGGTCCTCTGGATGTCTTAACCCCCCAAATTGCTCACCTCCGCCTCCCCACTTTCAGCTATCAGCTGCTAAAATTCTCACTCTGCCGTTTCCAATTTCCCAGGCCTTGAAAGGGCTCACTTTTAATTCTGGCATCTGGCCTGCAGTGATTACCCATTTCATAGCCAGTTTTCTGGAGAGGAATGATTACCAACCTTGAGTCCCCAGAACTGGCCCTGGAACCTTCTATAAGGGTTTAGGTGAGCGCTCCTTACCACTTGCTTCAGGCCTGTAATATAACAAGACCTTCGCCACACAATACCCAAAACGATCATGCAGTGAGTATTAAAATCAATAGAGATTACAAAGATGAGGGGTACAGTGGAAATAAGAGGTGGACACAAACCAAGTTTTGAACAGTTGACATGTGAGAAAAAAGTCATGTTAGACTGTGCTAACTATGCTTATATGATTTATAAGTTTTTGTAAGAGCAAGCAGCTCATTTTCTTAATCCTCACCCAAGGATGTGTTTATTGATTTTAGAGAGAGAGGAGGGGAAAGAGACAG
The DNA here is from genome assembly GCA_004024845.1 of Tonatia bakeri. Classification (NCBI taxonomy): domain Eukaryota; kingdom Metazoa; phylum Chordata; class Mammalia; order Chiroptera; family Phyllostomidae; genus Tonatia; species Tonatia bakeri. The sequence continues at coordinate 100,027 of PVIA01002852.1, read as the reverse complement.
GTAGAGAAACATCAGTGTGAGAGAGAAACATTGATCAGTTGTCTCTTGTATGCCCCCCAACTGGGAATCCAACTCATAACCTAGGTAAGTGCCCTGACCAGAAATGAAACCCACAAACTTTTGGTGTATAGGACGATGCTCCAACCAACTGAGCCATCTTGCCAGGGTGAGCAAACAGCTCTTTTTTCTGCGTTCACTGGGCCAGTAAACAGAGCACAAGCTAAGGTTAAAAAAATAGAACCAGATCACAATAAACAGACCCTTACTGCATGCTGGTGTCTTAGAGTTAAATCTGGCTATTGCCCATGCTCTGGGGATAAAGACAGCCATAATTTCTTTCAACATGGAGCCCCAAATCTGGAATCCACTCCTTTGGTTCAGATCAAAGAAGTCTGTGGCTGAGTGAACAATCATGTATTCTATATGGAACCCCTAGGCTAGTTTTAGTTCTTGGCATATAGCACATATTCAGTCAATGTTTGAGCAGTGGCTGAGTTCTCAGTAAATATTCAATCTCTCATTAAGACCATATCCTTTAGGAGCAGAGAGTGGTCAGTTCATGATTAGTTACCAATCATGATTAAAGAGATCCTACCCTCACACCTAGGGGTTCAGATGGTGTGTGACAGGTGAAAGCAAAAAGGAATAGTCTAGGTCAGGATGACAAATGTAAGACACATGTACTACAACTCTCTTCTCCTTCATCCATGGCAGACATTGCTAATTAATCATAGCACTCTACCACTGAGTCCACATGCAGACTCAGACTCCTTCTCAACATGTCACTTGAATCAATTCCTACCATTCCAGTGGATTGACACATGAAGTATATTTACCATGCTAAATCTAGGCCCCTTACTTATGGAGAGAGCCATGAATACAGGTCTCACAGGAAACAAAAACACTTGTACAGTAAATCAGAAAATCTGCACTTAGTGTACTATAACTTGTTTTTTCATACCTATGGCTAAGATTTTTTAAAAGATTTTATTTATTTACTCTTAGAGAGAGGGGAAAGGGGGGAGAAAGAGAGGGAGAAAAACATCAGTCCATTGCCTCTTGTACATGCCCTGACCAGGGACCTGGCCCACAACCCAGGGATGTGCCCTGACTGGGAATCAAACTGGTGACCTTTTTGGTCTGTGGGGTGACACCCAACCCATTGAGCCACAGCAGTCAGGGCATCGTGGCTAAGATTTATTACAGGGATTTATTAAAGGTACACAGTCAGATCATAAGGAGAAAAGACACAGATGGAATCTGGAGGAATCCATGTACAAAGACCATAATTTCTTTTTGTTTTTAAACGTTTGAACAGGTTTTTTATTCTTGAAATGAAGTTTTCCTCCCTTGTCTTCTTGATGAACTCCTAGTCATCCTTCATGTTTTCCCTCAGCCTGACCTCCTTTCTGAAGCCCTTGTCTCTCTTTTTCCCCATTCCAAAGAGGGTTAATTATCTCTAGCCTATTCTCAGTCTCCTTTCATTCATTCAGCAACACTTATGTATTTACTATGAGGCAAATTCTGTATTCGTACTGCTTGCCTCATACACTAAACTGCAGTTCCTCAAGATTCTGTCCTCAGCCTCTTTTCTCATTTCCATTTTTCTCATACGCTGTCCTTAGGCACTCTCATTCACCTGTGTGGCTTCAATGATCAGCCTTACTCAGGTGACTCTACCTCTCTCTGCCTCTCTCTCTACCTTTGTCTCTCTTCTGATGTTCAGTTGTGCACATCCACATATCTGTTTGAATGTTTTGTGGACACTTTAAAATCAACATGTGAGCCCTGGCTGGTGTGGCTCAGTGGACTGAGTGTTGGCCTGTGAATCAAAGAGCTGCCAGTTCGATTCCCAGTCAGGGCACATGCCTGGGTTGTGGGCCAGTTCCCCAGTAGGGGGCACGTGAGAGGCAACCACACATTGATGTTTCTCTCCCTCTTTTTCTCCCTCCCTTCCCATCTCTCTAAAAATAAATAAAAATTTAAAATCTTTAAAAAATAAAATCAACATGTCAAAACTTAATTAACTAATCTCTTATGTCCTGTCCCTCCTCCAGTGCTCCCTATCCCAGTATAGCATTGCTGTCTACCCAGGTGACTAGAAATCTGGGAACTCTGACTCCTTCCCCCTCCTTAGCCCCCACATCTGATCAATCACTAATCCTATTGATTATACCACCTCAATCTCTATTACATTGCTCTAACTTCCTCCATCCCCATTGCCAACAACCTGAGTCACGTATTCTCTCATCTGGATCCTTGAACGTGCCTCCCAACTGGTCCCCTTGTATCCATTTCTTGCTTCCATCCAATCTGTTCCCTATAAAACAGTGAGAAGAATTTTTTTTTCAAATGCAAATATGATATATAACCCTTGAAAACTCTTCAGTGGCTCCCTATTTCCCTAGAATTAAAGTAAAAACATGGCTTTAAATATGGACCAATACAATCAGGCTGCTGTCTCTCCTGTCTCATCCCCCATTGCTCCCCACCAGCTCCCTCCTACACACCACACTCCCGCCACATGAAACTTCTTTCCCACCTCACTTTATTTCTATTCATCCTTTAGACCTCATCTTAGATATGACCTTCCTGAACCCCCAGTGCTTAACACAGTACCTGGTATATAGTCAGTGCTCTATAAATAGCGGCAGATTGAGTGAGTGGCTGGAACTCAGTAGAGAAATTTTATCCAGACTGGGCATGAATTTGGATGGCTGATAACCCCCTTTGAGGTAATGTTTCTCTATTAATGTGGTTGTTTGCAAATGTTAATGTGTAACTGACAAGGGATTGACTGGAAGCTGAACAATAGGTGAGAAACAAATTGTTCCCTGGTGTATGTAGAGCAAGGAATCAGTCAGGGAAACAATGAAAGAATCAGGATGGAATTAGCTAAAAACAAAAGATTAGTGTGAAATAGCCTGCAGGAAGCTGGAGGGTGGACAAGGAAGGAAAAGACTGAGTGAGTAGTTAGCTAAGAATAACAACTATAACAGGTTATGGCACTTTATATTTTATAAAGCCCTTCACATACACTGTCCACTGAATCCTTACAACGGCCTACTAATAAAACTATTATGATTAAATGCTCCCTTCTGAATTTTACTGGAAGAGGAAACTGAGGCTCAGAGGATAGAGTCACCTGGCAAAATTATGCAGCAATCTAATGAGAAAGCCAGGGCTCCAACCCATGTGCATTAAGTGCTATGCATGCAATCTAATGAGAAAGCCAGGGCTCCAACTCATGTGCATTAAGTGCTATGCATGCAATCTAATGAGAAAGCCAGGGCTCCAACCCATGTGCATTAAGTGCTATGCATGTGCTATGCCCTAGAGCATCCTATGGACAGGGAGAATCAGGGCAGGTGAGAGAGTGATTCTATCTGATGCTGCTCAGGCCTTCCTGACCACCTGAATACACCTCCCATTGGGTCAGGGGCCCCTCCTGTGCCAGGCCATAACACCATAAGATTCCCAGTAGCCCACTCAGAGTGCTGCATTGGAATCATGCTTATGATTCTCTCCGATATTAGTTATCTATCTATCTATCTATCTATCTATCTATCTATCTATCTATCTCTATCTCTCTATCTCCATCTCTATATCTCTGTATCTATATATCTATATCTATGAGGGAAGGTATCCTCAACATAGAATTTATTTATAAAAAATTGTGTATTTATTCTCACATGTTTAAACTTCAGTCACCTTCAAAGTAGTCTCCATTTGATGCACTACACCTATCAAGATGTTTTTTCCACTGCTCAAAACAGTTCTTGAACTCGTTGATTTTGATGCTTTTTAGTGCTTCTGTGGTTTTATGTTCCACCTCTTTCACATCAGCAAGATGTTCCCCTTTGAGGACTTTTTCTTCATCCAGAGAAATGAAAAGAAGTCACTCAAGGCTAGATCTGGTAAATAGGAAGGGTAGGGCATGGAGGTCGTGCCATTTTTGGTCAAAAGTTGCTGAAAACTCAGCACAGTGTGGGCAGGTGTGCTCATAAATCACCCATCATGAAATGGCCAAACATGCTGAGAGTCTTCAAAAAAAAATTCGCTGAAGCCGACCACTGCCTCTTACGCCAGCTGCTGCACTGATACAGATGGGTTCCTAGCACACTCACCTAGTGGGAGAAGCCTATACTACAAGCAGTCCACCCTCCACAAGATAATTCTTGTTTTGGAGGGGCCCCAAGTATATCTATACCTATACCTATCTATCTATATCTATATCTATATCTATATCTATATCTATATCTATATCTATATCTATATCTATATCTATATCTATATCTATATCTATATCTATATCTATATCTATATCTATATCTATATCTATATCTATATCTATAGAGACTGTCCAGAAGGTATCCAGCCATGTAATATGAAAAATGTAGGCATTTATTGAAAAAGATACAAGAAACATTGTGTACAGGACAATAATGCCTCATTCTCCTTCAAAGTCAGCACCTTGGGACCTCACACAGTTCTCCAAGCCAACCCGTTGTATTTTCCTGAATGTCACTGATGGTCTGAAATCTCTTCCCTTTCAAAGATTATTTTAGTTTTGGGAAAAGCCAGAAGTCACAGGGTGCCAAATATGGGCTGTAGGGGGGCTGAGTCACCTGGGTGATTTGATGTTTCACCAAAAAACTTTGCATGAGATGTGATGTATGAGCAGGCACACTGTCATGATGAAGCTGCCAGTCACCAGTTGCCCATAGCTGTGGCCTTCTGTTTCATATGAATAGCTTCTGTGGAGGAACGTTCAAGCTTAATGCAAAATTTGATGGAGATTCGTTGCTCTACTCGCTCAGTCATTTTGAATGTGATGGCCACACAGTACACATGTTCACTCAACGGTGTCTACTGGCCCCACTGACTAGTACAGTGGAAGTGTTACTATTCATGCATGCACATTCCAATCCACTCTCCTTGGGTGCCAGGTTACATTGATGTTTCACAAACCATTCTCATTGTATTAACAATGGCTGGACTTTTTCTGGACAGACCTCATTGTATTTCTCAATCCCCAGCACAGCAGCCTTAATGTATGCCACGGAGTGGGCTATTGGGTTATACCTAAGGAGTGGGTCTAGCAAGAAAGAGTTGAATTGGAAAGGTAGGGGATGGGACTCAGACAGGGGCAGGAAGCTCCAGACTAGCAATTATCTAGTCTCCAGGGGAACAAACCACTCAGTCTCTTCAAAGGCCTGCCCCTGTGAGGCCCAGATCCATACAGCCAAGGAAAGGGAATCTTTCATAATAATGCTAGAATTCCCAGACCGCTGGTGCTTATGGCCCTGCAATGGCAATTCAAATGAGTAACAACTAGCAAAAAAACCACAAACACATACAGAAGAGACACAAACAAAATCCGTGAAGCTTGAATGACCTCGTTTCTCAGACAGGAGGTAACAAGGCAGAGTGCTTCAGGGAATTAAAGGAGAAAACACCTTGGAGTATGTGGTGGGCTGAATAATGAATGGCCCCTAAAAAACATGTACATCAGAATCCCCTGAATCTGTGAACTCTAGCTTATATGGCAGAGAAGGACATTGCAGATGAGACTAATTTAAGGATCTTAAAATGAGCAGATTATCTAGGATTATCTGGGTGGGTCTTAAATGCTATCACATGTATCCTTATAAGAGGAAGCCAGAGCCCTGGCTGTTGTGGCTCAGTGCATGGAGCACTGTCCTGTGACCCAAAAGGTTGCCTGTTCAATTCCCAGTCAGAGCACGTGCCTGGGTTACAGGCCAGGTCCCCAGTAGGGGCCCTGCAAGAGGCAACCACATATTGATGTTTCTCTCTCTCTCTTCCTTCCTCCCTTCCCCTTTCTAAAAATAAATGAATAAAATCTTTTTTAAAAAGAGGGAGTCAGAGAGAATATTGATAAAGCAATGTGATCACAAAGGCAGAGACTGGAGTGATACAACCACAACCCAAGGAATGTTGGCAGCCACCAGAAACGAAAGAAGAAAGGACTGGACTCTGCTCTAGAGCCTCCAGAGGGAGCATGGCTCTATTGACACCTTTATTTTAGCCTAGGGAAGCCAATTTTGGACTTCTTACCTACAGATCTGTGAAACAATGAATGTGTGATATTTTAAGTCACCAAGCTTGTGGTAATTTGTTACAGCAGACACAGGAAACTAATACAGAGTAAAAAACACTTTCAGGCATCTTTAGTAATTACAGGTGCTCTGTTGCCAATGTAGAGTATACACAGTGAAGACAGATGCCCAGCCTGTTTTTGCTACCTTCTCACCTCTCCATTCATTAGATGAGAAATCTGGGGTCACTTGTCTTATCTGTATCCTTTGTTCCAGAAAGAAATGAGTGTACAGATATGGCAGCATTTCTTTCCCAAAATGCTGTGGAAGCCAGATTTAGGTCTAGTGGGACTTGGCTGGGGAAGTGTTAGCTGAAAGTGGGCAGATGGGATGGGGTCTGACCTAATTGAGAAGCTCTGTTGCTTGTTATTCAAGCAACAACCAAAGCTAGTCCATAGCACAAAGTAGGCCTACATGTTGAAAAGAGAAACGGGCATGTGAGATCTGTAAAGGAAGCTGTTTTTCATAAAGGAGGACCAGCTATAAAAGTCACATGTCAGGAATGCAAATTTAACAGCATCTGAGTAGAGGCCAGCCACTGGGAGTCTGGTGTTAGAAAATCAGAACAAGACTGGTAATGAAGCAGACTCCATGCTGCACCTTCTCTTCCCCTAATAAGGTCAAGGTTTGTCCCTCAGAATGAGGTTGGAGCACAGGCTACAAAGGACAAAATCAGCACTCATAGCATTGACACTGTGTGCCAGGCATTGTGCTAAAGTGGTCCACATGTATCAACTCACTTCATCCTCAGCACAACCATAGGAGACAGGTGCCATTGTTGTTTCTATTTCAAAGATAAGGGAAGTGAGGCCTAGGGAAATTGTATAACTACTTCAACATTGTATAACATACTCCACTTAGTATGTGGAGGAGATAAAATTCAATCTGTAATTTGAAACCAGGGTTGCTTGACTTCAGAGTCCATGTGCCAGTGCATCTCAATCCCACCTGCAAATTGTGAGCTTTAAAAATGTCTCCTGCCTGGCTGGTGTGGCTCAGTGATTGAGTGCAGGCCTGTAAACCAAAGGGTCACTGGTTCGATTCCTAGTCAGGACATATGCCTGAGTTGTGGGCCAGGTCACCAGGAGGGGGCACGCAAGAGGCAACCACACACTGATGTTTGTCCTCCTCTTTTTCTCTGTCCCTTCCCCTCTCTAAAAAAATAAATAAATAAAAATATTTTTTAAAAAATCTCCTGCCTGGGTTCCATTGCCAGAGATTCTGCCTTAATTGGTTTGAGGTGGGGCCTGGGAATCATTTTTTTTTTAAATTTCCACAGGTGATTCTAATATTCAGAGTTCAGAACCACTGGACTAGGCTATATGGACTCCTGAATGACTGCTAGTTCCTTCTTCCAGAAGTGTTTGCTTGTTATTGAAATAAATCTCTCATTGATAGAATTTCTGGCAAGCTGGAGACATAGTAATAACTATAATGATGCTAACAGTAATAATAACTCTGGAACTCTGTAGGCTTTGTCATTTACAAAATGTTTTCATACATATTCTCTTCCACTTAACCCTCACAACAACCCTCTAAATTAATGATTGTAAGCACCATTTTACAGATTATCAAACTGAGGCTCAGAGAGATTAACAAACTTGCCCAAAGGATCACAGAGTTAGTAAACAGTAGAACTTCAGTCTTCTGATTTCATATTCTCTACTCTCTTGATTCCAGCACAGGTACAACCTGCCCAGGTCACAGATCTAGGGATGTGGAAGTAGGCAGATGATAACCACATATATCTCTCAAACTCACCCCTTCTTTCCCATGCCAGCAGCCTCAGCCTTCTTTTACCTTGACACCATCATTTTGTGGGAATTCCTATCTCTGGTACATTTTATTTTTTTATAGATTTTATTCATTTATTTTTAGAGAGGGAGAGGGAGATGGAAAGAGAGGGAGAGAAACATCAGTATGTGGTTGCCTCTTGCCTGCCCCAGCCAGGGACCTGGCCTACAACCCAGGCATGTACCCTGACCAGGAATCGAACCAGCGGCTTTTTGCTTTGTGGGACAATGCTGAAACAACTGAGCTACACTGGTTAGGACTGGCACGTTTTCAGGGTCATGGTTCAGTTTTTCTCCCACCTATAAACTTTATTTTTTTCCTTTGTAATGATATAAATGAATAGAAAGAAAAGAAATATAAATAGAAAGAAAAGAAAAAAAGTACCATTAATCCTGTCACACCAATGAGTTGTGTGTTTTCATTTTTCATGTTCCTCTCTCCAGAGCTTGGCCATACGCAAACATCATTTTTACATACTTGTGACTTTAGCATAGATGCAATTTCACATTCTGCTTGTGTCACTTAGCATTATATCATAATCATTTGCTGTGTTGCTTCAGCATCTTCTTAAATTATCATTTTAATGGCCACATAATATTCCATTGAGTGGATACACCGTCATTTACTTAAGTGTTTCCAATTTTTCACTATTATAGATAATGCTGCAATAACCATCCTCATACATAAAGTTTTTTTTTTCTTTTGGATGGTTTCCTAAGCCATCTATCACCTTAAATACACCTCTTCTTCTCATTCAGTTATTCATTCACCCACTCATCATTCAGTCTGCAGCATTGCCAGGGCATCGGGCACATACTCAGAGCAATCCATTGAGGACCATGTGCTCAGGCTGGTGGTAAGACAAGCACCTCAGCAAACAGTTATGATATTATTCTGTAAGTGCTATCAGAGTCCAGTGGAGGGAGTGACAAATTCTGTCTCTTTCTCCTGGGGTGACTTCTCATTGTCCTCTTACTGGGACTTTGCCTCCTACCTGACAGCTGCAGCTGACTTCATTTCTCCAGTCTTTTCTTTCTTGGCTGGTGTTTTAGTGTCCCTAAAGTCCCCTTCCTCTGAGCGACCTGCCCCAACTTGACCCTGGGATGCACACTCTTTACAACTTACAAGCCTGCTTTCTTCCTTCATTCAAATACCTCTTACTGACACCTCCTCTTAAGAAGTCTTCAGAAAAGTAATAAAGTAGGCCTTTAGGCCAAATTGGGCCTGTAGTTTTTTAAAAAAGATTTCATTTATTTATTTTTAGAGAGAGGAGGAAAGAGGGAGAAAGAGAGGGAGATAAACATCAATGTGAAATATCTGTAAGTTGCCTCTTGCATGTCCCAAAGTGGGGAGCTGGCCCACAGCCCAGGCATGCGCCCTGACTGGGAATTGAACCTGTGACCCTTCGGTTTGATGCCCAACCTAGTGAGCCACACCAGCCAGGGTGGGCCAGCAGTTTTATTTGTTGAGCACTGTGTTTTCAAAGGTTGGAACTAGGGTGCCTGTTGCATACCTGTTGGCTTCTCCCCAGGTCCCTCATTCCCTACCAATCTCAGGTTAGATCAGCTCCACTGAAGAATATACCTGGCCTGGTATGAAATGGCAAGGCAAATTAGGTTACCCTCTACTAAACCAGAAGTTCATTGTCTTCCCTCACTTTTTTTAACCCTCTACAGTAGAAATTTCATTTCCCCTATCTTCCAACCTTTAGACATGTTGCTGTTTGGTTAATGCATGTTAATTTGCTTTATTCATTCATTCAGGCAATCAATTGGTCAGTGAAGGACTCCTTCCTGAGCACCCGTATTGTGTCAGGTCCCCTGTTGGATGATGGGTATACAGAAAAGAATGATAGCTCTGACCACTGTCGCTCAGTGGGTTGAGTGTCACCCCACAAAATGAAAGGTCACTGGTTTAATTCCCAGTCAGGGCACATGCCTGGGTTGATTTGATCTACATTTGGGGTGCATATTAAAGGCAACCAATTAATGTTTCTGTCCCACATCAATGTTTCTTTCCTTGTCTTTCCCCCCTCACTTGCATTCTCTAAAAGTAAATAAATAAGTACAATCTTAATAAAAAAAAAAAAAGAGCCCTGGCTGGTGTGGCTCAGTGGATGGTGTTGTGAGTGCCAGCCTGTAATCTAAAAAGTCATTGGTTCAATTCCTGGTCAGGGTACATGCCTAGGTTGTAAGCCAGGTCCCCAGTTGGGGGCAGTCAAGGAATGTCTCACACATCAATGTTTGTCTCCCTCTCTCTCTCCCTCCCCATCTCTAAAAATAAAATCTTTTTTTATTTTTTTAAGAAAAGAATGACAAGTGATTTTGCATGGGTAGTACTCATGGTCCAGTGTAAATGTCTCCTTCATGGACTGGGATTGTAAACTCCTTATAAGGAAGAATTGAAGGCAAAAAATGGAGTTGGTTAAAACACTTGATGTAGGGTCTCACATAAAAAACAGGTTATTCAGTACTCTTTGATGAAGGCCTTAACAAAGTAAAAGCTATTTAATGACCATTCTATTAATACTTCATCATACCATGCCCCACTGATGTTTAGCTTTGCAGGACCCCAACCCGACAAAAATCCATATTCTGCACTAACCAGGGAAGTTGAGCAGCCTGGCTGTCCTTACGCAAAGCTGAAGATTACTAGTTTGATTTCTGGTCAGGGCACATGCCTGAGTTGTAGGTTTGGGTCCCCAGTTGGGATGTGCATGAGAGGCAGTCAATCAATATTTCTCTCTCACATTGATGTTTGTCTCCGTGTCTTTCTCCCTCCCATCCCCTCTCTCTAAAAATAAGTAAATAACATGTTTTAAAAAATTCATATTCCATCTGGGAACAAACTGGTCATGTGGAATAAACTGGATGATTATCCTAAGATCTCTCATTAGTGAGGATCTTGCCCCTTCCTCTCATTTGGCCCCTGCCTTCATCTAAACAAGCTTATGTTGTGTTTATACACATACACACATGCACACACCGAAGTAAGAAAAAAAGAAAGTAAGTTTCATTCACTTTATTGACTCTTTCACCACCTGCTCTGGGCCAAGAATGTTAAACACTTTGTATATTATTCCATTTAACCCTCACAGCATCCCTACCTGGTGTCTCTATCTGAGATTGAGGAAATTGGGCTCTCTGAGATTTGGTACCATGCGCAATTTCACATTCAGGGCAGGGGCCAAGATGAAAGAGAAGAATCGAAGCTTAAAAGGGGCAGCCTTTCCTCAAGAGGGTTCCCATCCAAATCCTTACCAGGTCTATCTTGCTTTCAGACCCAGATCCTTCAAACAGTGTTCTATCTACAGACTACAGGCATCTGTACCCCTTCTTCCTGAGAAAAGAAGTCTAGGGAGGACCCTTTAAGACTCATAGAAATGCTACCTCTCTCTCTACCTCGGTTTCATCTTCTCAGCCCGAGCCTTCAAGTGGCCTATCACAACCACTTTCATTCCTCCCTTGTGGGAACTTGATAATGTTCCTGGATGTCTTGACCCATCTGTGGCCAAATGCTTTTTTGCTTGAATTGATTTGAGACAAGATGGGAGTTTTTTCAAAAGGAACTTTTCTCAGAAGCTAAGGGGAATACAACAATTTTTTTTTAATGACAAAGCCCTAGAAATAAATGAGTTTACAGAAGACTCATTCCTCTGCATTATGGAACTCAGATCTTTCTACTGATGCACTTGGCTGGCACAGCTCACAGGGCACTCAATCTGCATTCCTATTCTTGGCCCCAATCCTGTTTCAGTTGGACGCTCCACCACTGCTACTCAGACTCATTGCCTGGAAAGTTTGGTTTGTTGCCATCAATTAAGGGTGGTGGGTATGGGGGGGGCTTGGGGGAGATGAGGTGAGGAACATTTGAAGATTGCCTCCTGGTCTTGGGAAACACTGTACTTGGCCTGAGAGAACTACCTTGGTTCCTGGTCCCATCAGTGAGGCAGGAACTTCCTCTGCCAGCTCTGGAAAGACTTCTCTTGCACTTCAGGAGGCCTCACAGGTGTTTCCATAAATCCTCTTACATGCTTCTATATGGCTGTGGTCTCGAAAAAGCCTGTCTTAACCCCGGCCTGTTTCTCTGAGTCTCCTCTGATCATCCCGAAGCTTATCTGGGTGGACACTTCTTGGGGTGGTGGTTTGGCTCATCATAACACCCCTGTGACAGCTGTTGCTGATTGTCTATCCATGAGCAATTTCCCCACTCTTTTTGCTAACAGATGGAAATACGCTGGGTCCTTGATGATGAATTAAGCAATCCCAGAACTCCATATCCCTGGACATCACATTAACAAGACAATGAATTTCCCCCACAGCTTAAGTCCCTTTTTGATGTGTTTCCTATTAACTGCAGCTGAAAGCAGCTCTTGGAACACCCCAATGCACAGACCCAATGTCCAAGTCTGCCCTGTGCTACATTACCCTCTCCTCCCTCCATCACTCACTTGTCCAGGGTTTCAAAATCTGTTTCAAGTTTATCCAATTAATCTCACTCTCTGGGGAATCTGAAACTGCTGATTGGAGACACAAAGCACGGGGGCCAGTCATTGGAGCCCGCTCTCACAGGTGGCAGTGCTCCAATAGCAAGGTCAAGGAGTTAAGTAGGCTACTTACCAATGAGTTACCATATATTGCTGTGTGTAATGTGCAGTTTTTTGTCCAAAATTTTTAGGGAAAAAATAAGGATGCACATTATACATGGGTAGTACTAATTCCATATCTATATAAATATTTTGCATTCCTCTATTTATGCTTATGCATTAAAAGTGTAACTTTACAAAGCAATAACAATATCTGTATGCAAAATAATACCCTGGAATATGATAATCAGTTTTGTTTCTAAATGTAAATAAATAAATAATTGAATCAAAAAGCTAAAACAAAAGATTTGTTTTCCTGAAAGTTTGGGCCAAAAATGTGAGTGCTCATTATACATAGGAGAATACGGTAAGAACACTTGAACTACTAGCCTAGCCTCCTGCCTTTCCTGAGGGCAACTCTTCCTTCTGTTGCTTCAGCCAAAAGAATTTAGATAATGACATCTAATCAATTAGACATCAGCACTACTTGTACTCTTTTGGGACACACAGCTGTTTATCCTGGGCCTGACACTGCTTTGATTTCCATGTCAATGCAGGTCCATTAGTAGTAGCTGCCTAAAGTACTCAGTTAAGGACTTTGATGTAGAGTCAGTACTGAAGTTGGGGTGCAGTGACCACTTAGCAATGTCCACCACAGGCACATGAGTGGTTAAGTGGCACTACGTATTTACAGACTCTGTCTAGGCTAACACCTGGGGCTGTTCTCTCTAGTAGCCTATGTGGTCTTTCTATAGCCTGTTTAGCTGCCTAGTTCATGATCAAAATGAAACCATCATCAAAATGAAAAGGGAACCCATGGTACAGGAGAACATATTTGCCAATGATACATCACACAAGGGTTTAAACTCCAGAATATATAAAGAACTCATATGATTCAACATCGGGAAGACAAACAATCCAATTTAAAAATGGGAAAAGGACCTGAATAGACATTTCTCCAAGGAGAACATACAGAACACCCTGAGACATATGAAAGGATGCTCAGCATCACTAGTCATCAGAGAGATGCAAATGAAAAACCACAATGAGATACCACTTCATACCAGTCAGAATGGCCATCATAAACAAATTAACAAACAACAAGTGCTGGCAAGGATGTGGAGAAAAGGGGACCCTAGTGCACTGTTGGTGGGATTGCAGACTAGTGCAGCCACTGTGGAAAACAGTATGGAACTTCCTCAGAAAACCAAAAATGGAACTGCCTTTTGACCCAGTGATTCCAGTTATGGAGATATATCCCAAGAATCCTGAACCACCCATTCCAAAGCATATATGCACCCCTATGTTCATAGCAGCATTATTTATGGGAGCCAAGATTTGGAAATGGCCTAAGTTCCCATCAGTAAATGAGTAGATAAAAAAGCTGTGGTACATTTACACAATGGAATACTACACAGCAGTACAAGAGAAGAAGAAATTCTTACCATTTTCAGCACCATGGATGGACCTGGAGAGTATTATGCTAAGTAAAATAAGCCAGTCAGAGAAAGATAAGTACCATACAATCTCACTTATATGTGGAATCTAATGAACAAAATAAACTAATGAGCAAAACATAATCAGAGGCATAGATATATGGAACAGACTGACAGCTGTCAGAGAGGAGCCAGAGGGAGGACTGGCTGAGAGAAGGTTAAGGGATTAGTCAAAGAACACATATGTATCACCATGGACATGGACGACAGTGGGGGGATGGACTGTGAGAATGGAGCATGGGCAGGGGGAGAGAGGGCAAAGGGGAAAAACTGGGACAACTGTAATAGCATAAAAAATAAAATATACTTTAAAAAAAACACACAACTTTGTGACTTTGGAGAAATCACTTTCCTCTCTGAGCTCTAGTTCCTTAAGTGTAAAACAAAGAGTTGGATGAAATGGTCAGCAGGTCATTTCTAGTTTTTTGAAGGACATGCTCCTTCAATAGTCAGTAGGAGACTCTGTCTCTTACTGTTTCAGAAGTCACTCTCCCTTCCTCTATCATAGCACTCACTGAGTTCCAGTGTCTTGTCTGTGGAGTGCCTCCTGTTGTCAATCTATTGGCAGAGGAGAGAGGATTGACAGATCTTGAGCCCAATGAATCATCAGGCCTTTTCCAGTTCAGGTTATGAACTCCACTCACTTCCCCAGGGTTTCTCTGATGATTCATTCAGGTGCTCCTCTCCTATCCTTGGGAATGACCTTCCAGAATTTTATCTTTTCAGTTTTGCAATAGGAAAATACTTCACATGCTGAGTTATAATAATAGATAATAGTCATCAACAGTTAAAAGTGTTGCTCTCTCATGCCCTCCCTTCTCTGCCCTCCATCATCCCCACCACATGCCGCCCTCATCAGGCCCTCACTCCACTCCTTCCTCTCTCTCTCTTCAGACAGTCCTGCATTCCTGAGCATTTCCATTCTGAGACCCCCCCCCCAAAGGCCTGTACCTCTTCCCCTTTTCCCAAAGGAAGCTTTGGCCTTCAGTGGCAACCCAGCCTTTCCCTTCTCCCCACCCTGCCACCCCGCTCCAGTCTCCTCACCCCTCAGAGGGCCTCTCCCTCTGCAGCTGCTGCAGTCTGAATAAGCACAACAACAAAAAAATCACCACATGTATTAAAGGGAAATTCTTGTTGGACAACTGGGGATTTCCCTGGGCAGGACTTCAGTTTGAGTTTCTCAGGGTTCCTATGGAGCCTGATTTGCTGCCCAGATGCACCCTCCCCCCACCCCCAGATGTCTGGCCTGTAGGCAACCAGAGCCCTGCTGGTCCCAGAAGAATTGTCTTCATCCACCAGAAAGGGGCCAAAGGAGCAGAGAGGGCAGGGAAAAGTCAGCCAGGCTGGGCAGGGAGCAGGCAGCTCACCCTGTAAGGAAGTATAACTCAGAACTAGGGGCCCTGAGGGCAGGGAGCCAGGCTCCCCCTCACTGGAGCAGAAACTGATCTTGCAAATAAACACATAAACAGATTACCAGTGAGTCAGGAAGGGCTGCTAAGGGGCTGGAGAGCTGAGCTGTCCCCAGCCCCACCCCTGGCACTTCCCTGCAAGCTTAGGCCCCATCTTTGCCCAAGAGGGATTGGGTCTCCAAAGCCTAGGCCCCACCCAGCCTCTCAGCTGCTGAGGGAAGTCCTGAGCTTGGCCAGGCCTGGGCCTCTCTTCCTTGTTGCCCCTTTCTCCCTGGCTTCTCCACCTAGAACCCCCCTCCAATTCTTTTTGCTTCTCAAGCCTGGGCTCTTGTCCATCTCCCTCGGGCACTACTGACATCTCTTGCCAGTTTTTCACTTTCCCAACACCCTTCAAGCACATTTACTACCAAGTGCCTCCTTCTCTGGGCCTCCTTCCCAAATACCCACCATGAACCTTGAAAATGGTCCTAGATAATAACTCTCACTTCACCCCCCTCCCACTCTTTTTTGGAAGCCCCGGCAGAACCTGTGATTTCAGTTATTAGGGCCTCAGTCTATCGCAAGATGCTGAGAACCCTGCCCAACCCCCACAGGCCTCCCTGAGGGATGTCCTTATGTTGTGGAGCAGAATCCAAGTATCTCTCTCTGGGCCTCAGAGAGATTTTCCCAGCCTATACGTTTCTGCCATCACCCTTTTCTGCCACTCCCATTACAATGATTAGGGAGTGGCACCAAACATTCTGGTGCTGGGAGGGCCCTAGGGGATTCTGTGACAGGTCAGAATGCATGCCTGCAGATTTGGCCAGAGGGAGAGACACTTGCCCCTTGGTCTAGGCTGAAAGTTCCATAGCTCTGTCTGTGCTTGTTACTGTATCCTCAAGGCCTAGCACAATGTCTGACACAGAGGAAGCACTCAACAAATATGTAGAAAAGTGCATGCATAGCCCTGGCCAGTGTGGCTCAGTGGGATGGGCATCATCCCACAAACTGAAAGGTCACCGGTTCGATTCCTGGTCAGGGCATATGCCTGAGTTGTGGGTTCACTCCCCAGTTAGGGAGCTTACGAGAGGAAACTGATCAATGTTTCTCTCACACATCGATGTTTCTCTCCCTCTCTTTCTCCTTCCCTTCCCCTCTGTAAATGTGTGTGCTTAAATATCTAAAGAAATAAAGCTACGGCAACAGATTTCTAGGGCCTAGGATGGTGCCTCCTCATATGACTAAAATCCCAAGACCTCTGTACTATTTATGGCTGTCATAACACATAAACACCAACTTACAGCTTAAAAGAATATCTATTTATTAGCTCACAGTTCTGTTGGTCAGAAGGTCAGATAGGTGGGCTCCATGGGGTTCTCTGCTCAGGGTCTCATAAGACCAAGACCAAGGCTTCGGCTGGACTTTTACCTGGAGGCTTAGAGTCAGAACTCACTTCCACATTGATTTGGGTTGTTGACAGAGTCTACTTCCTTGTGGAGGTGGGCCTAAGGGCCCATTTCCTTCCTGGCTGTCTGCTGGGGGCCTGCTCACTGCTTTGACAGAGATAACCTGTGACTTTTTATGCATCCTTTCCGTCTTCAAACTAAGCACAGTGTTTCAAATTTGACTTTGCCGTCTGCCTTCCTCTTCTGCCACCAGCAGGAGAAAATTCTCTGCTTTTAAGGTCTTATTTGATTAGATTATGCCCATTCACAGTGTTCCCTCTCTCTCTCTCTCTCTCTCTCTCTCTCTCTCTCTCTCTCTCTCTCTCTCTCTCTCCCTCCCTCCCTCCCTCTCTCTCTCTTTCCCTCCCTCCCTCTCTCTCTCCACAGTAAGAAGGCAGCTATCTACAAGCCAGGAAGAGAGCTCTCACCAGAAAACAAATCACCTGTCACCCTGATCTTGGACTTCCCAACCTCCAGACCTATGGGAAAAATCATTTTCTGTTGTTTAAGCCACTTGATCTGTAGTATTTTGTTGTGGCGGCCCAAGTAGTTTAAGACAGTGACCATGATACATGACAGCATAAAGCAAGATGGAAAGAAAGCTCCCAGCCCCTTTGTGCAATCCTACTCTTTGTCTGACCTTTTTGGCACCCGCTGAGAGCCGGTCTGTATGTCCTATCATCCCCAGTCTTTGGGCCTAGAAGAAGGGAAAAAGGGCCCATTTTTTGAGGGTTAGGCTAGCTTGATGCAGCTGCCTGTGAACTGGATAGGGTTGCTCATGCAGCTGGGGCCCTGGGGGTGAGACCACCATCTCAGGCAGGTCCAGGAAGGCTGCAATGGGAATTAGCTGCAGCTGGAAATCTGCAGCAGGAAGCAGGGCAAGTGCAGAGTGCCCTCCATGTGCAATTGATTTGTGACTGTGAACAGCAGATTTGGGATGTGACAGCCGACTGCAGGGTCAAGCAGCCAGCAGAGCTGTGTTGGTTTGGAGGGAGTTCAAGCCTCTGAACTGAAAAATCTTATTTTGGGGCAAAGACCATGAGCATCTGTTTCAACTCTGAGACTGCCTCCTCCCCACTGATGTTGCTGGTTTCTTTTGTGAGAACATGTAGGCCCCAGCTGTGGCCCCTGGAAGCAAAACTGCCAGTTGTTCAAAGGGGTTGTGCCTTAGTTATCTGTTGCTGTGTAACAAAGTACCATGAACTTAGTGGTGTAAAACCACACAAATGCATTATCTCCTGGTCTCCACACATCAGAAGTCTGGGCAGTTTAACTTGGTCCTCCACTCAGGGCCTTGCTAGGTTCAAATCAAGGTGTGGCAGGGCTGTGATCTCAACCTGAAGCTTAGATTTCTCTATCAAGCTAATTGGTTGTTGGCTGAATTCAGTTCTTTTTAATTATAGAACTTAAGTCCCCATTTGCTTGCTGGCTGTTCACCAGGGATTACTCTTAGCTCCTAAAGAGGCCACCCTCGGGTCCTGGCCACATGGCCTTTTCCATGCAGCTGCAGTGGTTCTCCTCTTGTTTCAACACCAATTTGTAACTTTTAATTTTGAAATAATTATAGAATCACAGGAAGTTGTAAAAAGTGTACAGAGAGGTCCCATTTATCCTTTGTCCAGTGTTCCCCAAAGGCTACACCTTATATAATTATAGTACAATATCCAATCCAGCCAATTGACTTGGTACATGTGTGCATATAGTGCCATGCCATTTTTATCACATGCGTAGATTAATTTTTTTAAGAGAAAGGGAGGGATAAAGAGAGGCAGAGAAACATTGATGTGAGAGAGAAGCATCAATTGGTTGTCTCTTGTATGTGCCCTGACCGGGGACCAAACCCACAACCCAGGCATGGGCCTTAACTTGGAATTGAACTGGAACCCTTTCACTATTTATGATGACGTCCAACCAACTGAGCCACACCAGCTAGGGCCACATGTATAAATTCATGTAACCACCACTGTGGTCAAGATTTAGAACTGTTTCATCACTTGAAAAGCCCCCCTTTATAGTCACTCCCACCTCATTCTCACCTACTGTCTCTAACCCCTGGCAACTAGTAATCTGCTCCCCAACTCTATAATTTTGTCATTTTGAGAATGTTTTATAACATGCAATATGTGACCTTTTGAAACTGACTTTTTTTACTCAGAATAATGCCCTTGAGATCCATCCAATCTTTTGCATGAATCAATAGTTCATTCCTTTTTTGTTGCTCAGTAGTATTCCATGGTATAGATGTACCAAGTTTGTTTAAGCATTCACCTTATGAGAGACATTTTGGTTTTTTTTTCAGTTTTGTCTGTTACAAATAAAGTTGTTATGAACAATTGTGTGCAGATTTTTGTGTCAACATAGGTTTCCATTTTTCTGCAATAAATGTATGAGTGCAGTTGGTAAATTATATGGTTAACTATACAAGTACATATATATATGTACCTGTATTTTGCCATGTATATTGTGCACCCACATTTTTGGCCCAAACTTTCAGGAAAAAATCTTTTGTTTTAATTTTTAATTCAACATTTTATTTATTTATATTTAAAACTTTTTCATATTATAAAGGAATTTTAGCATTTACTTTTGAACATATTATTGTACAAGACATTTTATGTAATGAATAATTACAAAAGACAAGAACAGATATAAGGTATTTCAGGCACTACCCATGTATAATGTACATCCTTATTTTTCCCTCAAAAATGTTGGCAAAAAAAGTACACATTTTACATGGAAAAGTGGTAGTTTTTTAAAAATATATATGGTTTTTTTTAGACAGAGGGAAAGAGAAGGAGAACAAGAGGGGGAGAAACATCAATGTGTGGTTGCCTCTCATGTGCCCCCAACTGGCATGTACCCTGACTGGGAATGAAACTGGTAATGCTCTGGTTTGCAGGCCAGCACCCAATTCACTGAGCCCCACCAGCCAGGGAAGAAAAATTATAGTTTTTAAAGACACTATCACACTCTTTCCTAGAGTGGCTGTAGTATCTGACATGCCCACCAGCAATGTGCTCCAGTTTCTCACATCCTCACCAGGATTTGGTATTGTTCATATTTTTTCTTTTGGGCCCATTTTAGCCTTTTGTATTGATGGCTTTAATTAGCAATTCCCTGATGGCTAATGATGTTGAACCTCTTTTCAAGTACTTATATACCATCTGCATATTCTCTTCAATGAAATGTTTCTTTATACCTTTTGCTTTTTTTCTAATTGGATTGTTTGTTTTTAACTGTTGAGTTTTAAAAGTTCTCTCTACATTCTAGATGCCTTTCTGTTATCCAATGTATGGTTGCAAATATTTTCTCCCAGTCTATAGTTCATGCTTCCTTCATTTTTTCAAGTTTGTAAAAATGTTTTTTTAATTGTTGACACTATTACAGATGTCCCCCATTTCCCCCCTTTATTTCCTTCTTAAAATGTATGTCACTGAGAAAAAGTTTTTAATTTTGATGAAGTTAAATTTATTATTTTCTTTTATGGATCATAGTTTCCATATCAAATCTAAGAACTCTTCACCAATTCCTAGACCCTGAAGATTCTCTCCTATGTTTCCTCTAAAAGTTCTACAGTTTTAACAATTATATGATCTGCTTTGAGTTAATGTTTATGTAAGGTGCAAAGTACAGGTCAAGTTTGTTTGTTTATTTATTTAAACAAATGGATATTTGGATATTTAAACAAATGGATATCCAAGTGCAATAGCATCATTTGTTGAAAACAGTTCTTGTCTCTTTGAAAGACTCACCCAATTAAGTCAGGCACACCCAGGATAATCTCCCTTTTGATGAACCCAAAGGCAACTGATTATGAACCTTAATTATACCAGAAGCATCCATTTTTTTCCATATAGCAGCATAATCATTGGGGTGATAGCCCATCATATTTAACCACCCTACCCACACTGAAGGGGAGAGGATATATAAGGGTGAATGGATCATTGGGTGGGATGGTCATCCTAGAATTCTATCACATGCTGGGAACATCCATTCACACCCATCTTTTCCTTCCCAGGTTTGAGAAAGATCTCCTAGCCCTAGATTCTTATCCCAGTGAGGATCGGCTGTTTTGGAAACTTGTATAGGGAGCTAAGAGTAGGTATGGGTATACATTTGCATACCAAGCCCAAAGCAAAATATGATTTGGCTGTTCATTCTTAGAATTGGGAGTGGGTGGTTTCACTATGGACTAAACAACTCTGATGGTAAGGTGAAGCATGGGGTGGACACTATTTCATGAGCCTTTCTTTGAAAATAGAGCTTGAATTGACCGAGTCAGAGCAGAAGCTTGCCCTAGTCCTAATTAATATAAGAAATGCCCATTCCCTTGCAATCTATTGTCTAACCTTCACCAGACTCAGTGTTCTGTCACTGATATTCAGCTAAGAAGGAGTTTTGGGGGCCCAAAGGTGAAACTTCTTTTATCAGTGACTTTTAGCCAAGGGACTCCTTTTGTCCCTCTGTACTTCCCTCAAAGAGTTCTACCACATCTCTTCTCTCTGAAAGAATCAGGGTTGCACAAGACAGTGCTTGAGGGGGGAGCCTTGTGGTAAAAAAATTCCCCAAATACCCCCACAGCCTCTCTGAAAACACAGACCAGCCACTCCCTTAGAGAACCTGGCTTGACTCTGACTTTTAAATGGAAGGTGACACAGTGAAATCAAGCTGTAATAGTATGCTTTCAAGCTGGGGCCCACCAGGAACATTGTAGGAAGTGGCTGAGAAGGTTGAGAAAATTTCAGAGAAAAATGAATTGAGAAGTATAAGGGGAAGACCATTAGAAGAGACCCACCCAAATTGAATGGGATCCCAAAACTGGTTGTGAATCAATCCTTCATGAAGCCAAAGGAAACCCTGAAGCAGGAAGTGTGGGGAGAAGCACTGAATTCTTACATGATCACAAACATTCTCTCACTCTCCCTCCCACACTGTTCTGGAATTACCCCATTGCTAGCCCCATCAATCCCAATGTGAATGGCACATCTGGAGCTGAGCAGTATGGCAGCCCTGATTCCAACATGTGCTCTGGAAACACCACTCTAAGGTAAGCAAACTCCTCTACACTCTCAACCTCTTCTCTGAGCGTATCCTGTACCTGCACTAACTCAGGCTCTTCTTGGGCACAGTACTTCCTCTACAACCCACCGACTCCTCCTACATCCCCCCCCCCACTGCACATTGCCTCAAAGCAGGCTCAGCAACACCTGAATCCCTGAAGCTGCTTCCAGACCGCTGCTCATTATCAGGTGAAACCCCTTCCTCTTATAACACTCTCCGTTTGACATTATCACCCTCTAGCCTCCCCCCACCACCAATCACTTTCATCCATTCTCCCACATTCTTAGGGGATTTTTTTTTTTTTTTAGAAAGAGAGGAGAATAGAGGCAGAAAGAGGGGGAGAGAAACACTGATGTGAGAGAGAAATATCGATCATTTGTCTCTCATAAGAATGGCATCTGGGGACCGGACCCACAACCCAGGCATGTGCCCTGACTGGGAATAGATCAGTGACCTTTCTTTCGGTTTGCAGGATGATGCCCAACCCACTGAGCCACACCAGTCAGAGGCATATTCTTAGAGGATTTTGATCCCTCTGGTTTATATATTCCTTCTCCATTTCAACTCCTGTCATCATCGCACTGGCTGATTTCAACACCCATGTGAATAATTCCACCTATTTCTCTAGTGCTGTGGTTCTCGACCTGCAATCACTTTGAGACAAGCCAGTAAGCCAGGACAAGTGGAGTGGGGAAAGTGAGACAGATAGTTAAACAAGCAGTTTGCAGCCATCTAGTAAATTCTATCTTCCCTAAACCAAGGACGCTTAAGAGTAAATGGTTTGCCCCCTGGCTGCTATGGCTCAGTGGATTAAGCACTGGCCTGTAAGCCAAAGGGTTGTGGGTTTGTTTCCCAGTCAGGGCACATGCCTGGAATGTGGGCCAGGTCCCCAGGAGGGGGCATGTGAGAGGCAACCACACATTAATGTTTCTCTCTCTTTCTCCCTCCCCCTCTCTCTAAAAATAAAGAAGTAAAATATTTTTTTTTAAAGTAAATGGTTTGCACTTCTCCCCAACCAAAGGGTAAATAGCTTAAATCACCCTACCCAGGGAGATAGCAGAAATCCAATTAGTGCCATTTGCCAACTACACTCAAGGACAGATGAAGTTAAGGGAATGAATCTCATTTTGGTGCATCAACATAAAACTGATTAATATTCTATTGAGATCCTCCCCTAAGACCTCTCCTAAATGTGCAGCCTTTAAAACCCCTCAAAATGAAGGTCCCTTCATGTGCTCTCCCTCCCAGGA
This sequence comes from Tonatia bakeri, assembly GCA_004024845.1. Taxonomy (NCBI): domain Eukaryota; kingdom Metazoa; phylum Chordata; class Mammalia; order Chiroptera; family Phyllostomidae; genus Tonatia; species Tonatia bakeri. The sequence continues at coordinate 76,889 of PVIA01002852.1, read as the reverse complement.
GCACACCCATGCCTTTCCCTTCCCTCGCATCTTCCCCTACAGGCATGCATCTCCTCCTAAACTGTCAGGGTCCCCACGAGACTTGCAACCAGGGGAGCATTGGGCAGTGACAGCTCATTTCAGGCTAACCCCCTAAACCTGTCCCAAAGGTCCCCTTTTCTGTGATGTAGTGAGCCAAGCTGCCCAGCATAGGCTCATTTCCCCACCTAGTATCCTAGGCCCTTCCCTGTTTCACTGTTCCCAGCTTTAATAAAAGTTCTCTAAAAATCACCTGGACTCATGTTGTCAAATCTTTTCTGCATGAAGTCAAGAACCCACACACTACCAGCTGGCCCGAGGCAGACCCGCTCAGAGTCAGGTCCCCTGTCGGGTAACAACTTGTAAAACTTAAAAATTATTGATGCCTGGAACCAACTCAAACCAATTGAATCTGAATGTCTAGGGATGTGGCTTTAGCATAGATATTTTTAAAATCTTACAGGTGAGCCCTGACTGGTATAGCTCAGTGGGTTGAGTGCCAGCCTGCAAATGAAGGGGTTGTGGTTAGATTCCCAGTCAGGGCACATGCCTGGGTTGTGGGCCAGGTCCCCAGTAGCGGTTGCATAAGAGGCAACCACACATTGATATTTCTCTCCCTCTTTTTCTCCGTCCCTTCTGCTCTATCTAAAAATAAATAAAGTCTTTAAAAAAATCTTACAGGTGATTCTAGTGTACCAGTATTGCAATGATGATTTTTTTTATATTTCCATCGCAAACCAGGATTGAGGACTACTGCTCCGGCCTTGAAGGTTCTTGACACCTTAATTTGAATGACTTTCACTTCCACTTCCACTACACTTAGGAACATCACCCTCATGGTCCTATTCTGACCTTGACATCACCTAGAATCTTGCTACCTCTGAATTCTGCCATGCCAACAGTCCCACTACAATCTTACACTTCCCTATTCTGGTACCTTTTCCATCTAAATTACCACTTCAGACCTTGACCCCACCATCTTCTCCTAATTTATTAGCAGTCCCCCATTCTCGCTTGTTTCCCCATACATCCTGGCTCCTGTGGTGGGTCATTCTCACTAGTATAGCTTCATCACGCAAGCCCTATTGCTTATCTATCATACTTACCTTACAAATCCCGTACCCTAAATCGACTGGCAAATCTGCCTCTTCTGTTCTGCTGGAACTTCTGGAGGAAAACTTGAACATCAGTCAGATGGGTACCACTACAAGTGTATGATTTCTAACTTTATTTCTTTTCTCAACACTGTTGATCCTTTCATTTCTACTCAACACTCTCTCCCATTTCCCTTAACCACTATTGTAAAACTTTGCACATCCCCCTTTTTTCCTCACCTGAGGACATCTTTTTCATTGCTTTTTAGAGAGAGAGGAAGGCAGAGGGAGAAACATCAATGTGAGAGAGAAACATCGATTGATTGCCTTCCATATGTGCCCCAAAGGGGGTTCAAACCCAAAATGTAGATATGTGCTATGACCTGAAATTGAACTGCAACCTTTCGGTTACAGGATGACACTCCAACCAAGTGAGCCACACCAGCCAGCACTGCCCCTTTTTGAATATAGGCCATGGTGTGAGCTCCTCTTTCACAAGTATAAGCCTATTTCCATCTCCTAGTGTTCTTTCCTCTTTCTTTTTGCCCTGAGATGACTGTTCTGCTGTTTTCACAAGGCTAATTATGTTCTGGATACTATCATCATGACTCCTTCTTTATTGAATCTTCAAACTCTGCTGGCTTGTTCCCCTGAGATTCCGCATGTGCGCGTGCATACAACTCACCTTATAAACCTCTCTCTTTTGTTTGTATTTTCTATCTATTACCACCTTCATTTGTTTTTCATCAGCCAAGCTTCTAGAAAGAGCAGCCTAGTTCAGTGTCTTCATTCTTTACCTCTCAGATACTCCTCAATCCACAGCCACCAGGCTCCCACTGCTCCACTAACTGCACGGGCAGTGGTCAGAGCAGAATCCATAGGGACATTTGCCCACTTCCTTTTATTGGATCTGTTCTCCACACCATCTGTGCTAACCATGTCTGCCTTTTCAAAACTGACTTTGGCCCTCGTGATATTCCCTACATGGCTCCCCTCCGACTGGCTGCTTTTTCTCAGTCTTCATTGCTGTACCACACATAATCTTTTCTATGTATTTTAAAAGTTGGCAGATTTCAAGGTTCTGTCATTAGCCCTCATTGTATCTCCGTAGATAGCCTCATCTTAAGGAGGCTATCTAGCCGTCGCCACCACCGCCTCCTCCTCCTCCTCGTCCAATTTTATGTGTTCCAAACCAAGCTCATTATCTTCCTAAATCCTTTCATCAAACTATGAAACCAGAGCCAGGTGTTTTTCATCTTTATTGGTGACACCATTATTCACTCAAGTCTCTCACAACAGAAACCTGGGTGTAGTTATCTGGTGTGTCCTCTCTCTCAACCCCCACATCTGATTAATCATCGAGTCCTAGCAATTCTACTTCCTAAATAGTTCCCCAGTGTGTCTGCTTTGCTCCAGTGCCACTGCCTTCATTCAGGTTTTTATCTCTCAACATGACTGGTGATGCAATCTCCTAACTTGTCTCCCTGTCTGCACTCTCGCTCCTCAAAGACTGCTTCACCCAGAAGCCAGAGTGATGCAAAGCCTTTAAAACAGTACCCAGGGCATAGTAGGTATTTAGTCAAGTATTCTTGAATGAATGGATGTCCAAATGCTCTCTGGGGTGACATACAAAGCCTGTTCCTATTTTCCAGCCTCATTTCCTCTCTTGTACTTTAGGTTCTGGCTAGTGAGTATAAGAGCAGATCTCATAGCAGGTCTTCTGATTCTAAGTTTGAGTGCTCTTTCAACAACAGCCCAGCTGCTTCCCTTCCCACCTGCTTTTATGAAAGTCTTAGAAACCTTCTGACTGGGGACATTTGGATGCAGTCCCAACTGGAGGCAAGAGGATGGACAACATGACCTCCCCTTGTCACTTCCCATGAGGGGATGCTATGATGTTAGACCCACAAGGGGAGGAAGGAGGTAGATTTTGTAAAAGTCTGAGGCATGGAAGAATTCAGACCATATTTACTGCATTTGCTAATTCACTTATTTTCCCCAACAGACATTTACTTTGTGCCAGGATCCAGAACAGACCTTGAGGGTATGATGGTGGGCTCCGATGCCTTCAGGGGTATTGATAGAGAGTGATGGGAACTTCTGACAAAATGGAAAGTAGAAAGGAATAAGCCTGTGGAGCATGGCCTTGGTTGTGGTGCAGAGGGAGTATCTCCAGGGAAAATGGCCAAAAAGCTGCTCTAGGACATGCATGTCCTGGCCCACTGTAGTACCTGAGCAATGGGATGTCACGAGATGGCAGGCAGAGAGGGAGGCCTGAGTCTGGTGCAAAACTTTATTTCTTTAGCCCCTCACTCCTTGCTCCAGCTACCTCTTAGAGCAATAGTTATCCCCATCTCCCTGGATACCTTGGATGTGGCCAAGTCAATCCTACTAGCAATACCCAGGATGACTGGCAACATAAACTTCTCTGGGGAGATGTTATTGTGTGGAGTGACGCGTGTTCACGACGAGTTGCCCTGGATTTTCCTTAGTCTGAGTTTCCCTTCATGAGCCTCTAGCTCTTCCCTGATGACCCACTCAGGTGATCCCCCAAAGAAGGCCTTTCATCCAGAGTCCTGGCACTTCTCAGCCACTATTTGAAAAACCACCTTATACACTAGACCATTGCTTTCCACGTTGTTTGTGGGAAAGAGTTGGTTCCTCCCTCCTTGGGGTTACTGACCTGTGAGCACTAGCTCAGATGGCAGGGGTCAGGGCTGCAAAGCTTAGCTGGTGGTGGAATGTCTGGACTGTGACCCCGAGCCAGACCCCTAGGCTGGCCTGCTCTGTGCCCCTCCCCTCACCACCTCCTTCCTGGGCAGGGCTGTACCATACCAAGAAGACACTGCCCCAGGGCCTCATAACTTGAGTGAGACAGTCCAATTATCTTCAATTTATGGAGCTCAATTGGAGTGAGTTCAGAAAAGAGCAACCTGAACAATTAAGGGACTGGAGGGCTCAGCTTCTGGGGCAAAGATAAAAGGCCGCAGTAGTGGTTTCAGGGGGAGTGGTGGCTAAGGGGGGGCACAGGAATGTCTGCCAGCAAGCGGGTGTGGAAGGGGGCAAACACCTGCGAGGGGGGGCAGGATGAGCAGGAACAAGGCAAGAGAGGTGAGCCCCCAGGATGGGCAGGCAAGAAGCTCAGAGCTCAGACCCAGCCTCTGGGAGTCAAGCCATGTTGAGCAAGTAATAAATTCTGGATGTCTTAGCCCAGGGCCTGGCTTGAGGGAATCCCTGGAAGCTCCAGAACATACAGTCATCAAGAGGAGGGGTGACTTTGACAGAAAGAAGCCTAGACCTGGGGCCTGTTGAAAGCTTAGGCCCTGTAAGAAACTCATGTGATGGAAAAAAATGGTGGTTTGCAGGGCTGCCTGATCTCCGAAGTGTCTTGGGACATCTGTTCCAGCCCTGCTAAGATCCCACAGGGTAGGATGCCCCTAAGTGAACTCAATTGTTAATTCAGATTTTGTATTGAATACTCAAATCAGATTTTTGTTTCAATACTAGGACATAGCCTAGTACTGGTTGGCAGTGGCCCTACTGGTCCAGGCTCAACTTCTAGTAGGCTGTGTGACCTTGGGCAAGTCCTTTCTTTTCTCTGAGTCTGTTTCTTCCTCTGTCAAACAAGGAGAACCTTTTAAAGCAGTGGAATCCTCCCCCCGTTTAATGAAATCTTATACAGAACCCTACTATATAGAACAGATGAAAACAGTTCTTCGTTAATGAAAATGTGTTTATTAAGTTCAAATGTATGTCCCTTACTTTACTGTCAAGTGAATCAACCAGAATTATGAGGGAATTTTGATCAAATCAATGGTTTGAAATGAAGGGTTACAAGTCTTGGTTACTGAAATCTGTGCACACATCTGATGTTTGCAGAACTCCTGAAGCTTCTCCACATAGCCTAAGGGTTCCCACAGAATTCTGGGTGAAAACCATCGCCTCAGTTATCTCCCCAGATTCCTTCCAACTCAGACGTTTTTCAGAATCTAGACTCTGTGTCCCTAGAAAACAGGCACACTGTGTCCTCTACCTTGCATCCCCAGCATCTTGGGACCTTTGTATCTGGCCCATGGCTTTGCACAGTTTTATTTTTTCAAAGATTTTGCTTATTTGTTTTTAGAGAGAGGGGAAGGGATGGAGAAAGAGAGGGAAAGAAAATCAATATGCGAGTCAAACATCGATCAGTTGCCTCTCGTAAGCGCCCTGACAGGGAACTGAACCCACAACCCAGGCATTTGCCCTGACAGGGAATCAAACCAGAGACTTTTTGCTTTGTGGGACAACGCCCAACCAAATGAGCCACACTGGTCAGGGTACTTTGCAGTATTCTTTAAAAAAGATTTATGAAGTCTGATGGAATGGATTGGGGACCTTTGGTCAGGTAAAGGAGGTGGGCCATGTTTGGGAGGGTGCCCTGCCCAGACACAAGACCTCTGCCCACTTTGAAGTTCCCTTCCAGATGCCTGGGAGAAGTACTTTCAGAGAAGCAGAATTTAAGTCCCAGTCTTTGGGTATGTCACTCTTTTTTTTTTTTTAAGCCAGTATATCTTAATTTTTTTTTATTCATTGATGAGAGAGAGAGACATCTATTTGTTGTTCCACTTATTTAGTCATTCATTGCTTAATCCTTGTATGTGCCCTGGCTGGAATAGAACCCATGGCCTTGGTGTGTTGGGATGACACTTGAGTCAACTGACCTACCCAGTCAGGGCTGGGTGTATCACTCTTGCCAAACCCATTTCCACTTCAGCTGCCATGCCCAGAAGGCTTCACTTCCCAGTGCCCAGGAGGCAGTCCAAACCAGGATTTTTTAGAGGTTGAGTAAAGCCAAGCTGACCAGAGCAGAGGAGGTGGCCTGGGCAAGAAGTGACACTGCTTTAAGTACACTTGGATGTGGAGTGATGACTGTGGAAATGACTTGGCAACACAGCTTACTAAGAAAGGGTTTGGATGCTACAGGTGCCGGGCTGTCTCCTATGCAGCCATCCTTGGCTGACAGGTGATTTCAGGTTGTCTCTTGAGAGACTTGGGAGTCAATTTTGTTTGTTCATTGTAATTTTCCTTTTGTATCTACTGCAGAATTTCTTTTAAAAATTTTATTTATTCATTTTTAGACAGGGGAAGGGAGGGAGAAAAGAAGGGAGAGAAACATCAATGTGTGGTTGCCTTTTGCACATCCCCTCCTGGGGTCCTGGCCCACAACCCAGGCATGTGCCCTGACTGGGAATTGAACTGGTGACCCTTTGGTTTTTAGGCTGGCACTCAGTCCACAGAGCCACAGCAGCCAAGGCTCCTGCAGAATTTCTTAAAATGAAATTTTTAAATCAAGGATGTGGAGTGGGAATGGCTGGGGGGGGGGGGTGTGGTGAAAGGAAAATAGAGACAACTGTACTTGAACAACAATAAAAATAATAAATTATATAAAGCAATATTAAAACCCGAGATTTTTAATTAGCTTACCGGTACAAAATTTAAAAAGAATAAAAAGATATATCTTGAAACCAAGTATGTCTTGGCCTGATTGATATGGCTCAATGAGTTGGGCATTGTCTTACAGAGTCATCGGTTCGATTTCTGGTGAGGACACATGCCTGGGTTGTGGGCCAGGTGGCTGGTTGGGGTCTCTTCCAAGAGGCAACCAATCAACATTTCTCTTGTACATTGATGTTTCTCTCCCTCTCTCCTCCTGTCTCTAAAAATAAAATCTTAACAAGAAAAAGAAAAATAGTATGTCTCCTTCCTTCCCAAGTCACACAATTCCTTTCCCCAGAGACAAGCATGGTCACCACTTTCCTGATATAACCTTCCACAGGTACTTTACACTTATAACATATGTGTATATCCTTCTGGAGATATTCTATTCAAATACAAGGAAATATATATATGTGTGTATACACACACACACACACACACACACACACACACTTGGTCCGGCACAAGTAACATCCCCTTTTTATTATAAAATTTTTTATTATAAAATAAATCATAAGCACAGAATTCTGTAACATAACAGTATCACACTCAAGCACACCATATGACATTTTAGGTGAAATGTTCAAATTAAAACTGTAAGTTATTACACCCATATTATTATCCTACCAACCACACTCAAGCAGGCCTTCTTCTGCTGGACCCTGTATATTTCTATTTCCCATTTCCCCTCCCACAGAAATGGAAGTACTCCGTACATACTGCTCCTGTTCTTTTTAATAGTGGCACAATATTCCATTGTATGAATGCATCAAATTTTATTTAACTAGTCTTTTATTGATGACATTTGGGTTCCTTCTAATCAGCTTTATTATTCACAATGATGCAAAAACTATTCTTGAGCATACATAATTTGGCTTGTGTGTGGGTATATCTTACTATCCTTGAACCAGATTTTAAACCCAACTGTGAGGCTGTAGGAGGGAATGCTCTAGAACATCACAGGTTAATTTTGCCTCCCTTTACCACTTTGCTTCTTTCTTTGATCTTCAAGCTGGTGCAACTAAGTGTCATTCTGGAACATTAGAAGAAGTGGAGCAAAAGCCTGGTAGGGGTTTAACCCACACCAGCTAACAATATCCCCATTGGCTATCAATTTCTACTCAGTCACATTTTTTGTCCCTTGAACCATTTAGGCAGCAGCCGGATGCCAGACTGGTTTTAAAAACCAGATAGACAATGGAAACCCATAAAGCAAGCTGCATGTAATATGATAAAAGGTACCTGACACCTACCTTCAGTGTCAGGGAGCAAATGGGGAGTTGTGGGGCTGGGGCTAACTACGAGAGAGCATGCTCCATCTTCAGAGGGCAGATTCGGTTCCAGCTGACCATGGGGGCCCAGTACTGTCAGGTCTTCTGAATTGTTAAGAAGCTAGAAATATGGATTATATGTGAACACTCCTCACTTTATATAATAATAATAATAATAATAATAATAATAGCAAATACCCATACAGCACTTACTATGTGTCAGGCACTGTTCTAAGTGGTTTAGATCTCATAACTTAATATTCATTGTACTCTATGAGGTAGAGTATTATTGTTTATCTCCATTTTACAGATGAGCAAAGCGAGGCAGAGAGAGTTTAAGTAACCTTGCCAGAATCACACAGAACAAGTAGCTGAGTCAGAATGCAAATCCAGGCCATGCTCTTAATAACTATTTTCTTATTGAACTTTTATTAAACTTAAATGTCTTGGCCCTGGCTGGGTAGGTCAGTTGGTTACAGTGTCATCCTGATACACTAAAGTTTAGGTTTAATCCCCGGTCAGGGCACATACAAGAAGCAACCAATCCATGCATCAATTAGCGGAACAGCAAATTAATGTTTTTCTCTTTCTCTCAAATCAATAAATTAAACAAAAAAAACACCTAACTGCCTCATTGAGGAAACGTCAGTCAAATTTAAGCACTGCACTGACCAACACTGCCAAGCCAAACAATAGGCTTCCAAAGCATTCTCAGTGGAGACCTCAGCTCTAGCAGGAGTCTGGCTTGAGGCTGGCTGTTGCTCTTCTGGGCCTACAAACCTCCTCTGAGTCTCGCCCTGCTCTCATACTGCCCCAGGCCAGGTGGCAGCCAGGAGAAAGCCCTTTCTGCTGCCTTATCCACACTGCTTGTGTTTATATCTGTTCTTGAGCACAGAGTGAGGGTATACTGCTGGGGCCACTTGGCCTCACTTTGAGTCCTCAACAGGTCATGAAACTGTGGGAGAGAAGATGCTGGCAGTGGTCTTGGGGTTGGAATTCTTGGCTTCTAGCCCTGGCCTTTTGTTGAGTTTTTTTTATGGTTTTCTTTTTTGGTGGGGGTGGCGGGGGGGGGAGAAGGGTGGGTCTTTTGGCCTTACTGAGCCTCAGTTTCTTCATCTGGCAACCAAAATTCGTTATACACACTGCACAGGGTTATTGTGAGGAGCAGGGTGACACTGTGTCCCATGTGTAGTACGTGTAGAAGAGGACAGTATTAGCAATGAGGTTGTTTGGGGGACAGGAAGCTGTCATTTCCCAGGAGAAGCTTCCCTGAGAGGGAGCCAGGGAAGGTGAGCTGTCTCATCTTAGTCCACCTTTCTCATGGTTATGTTTTTGATCCCAAGCTCTTTCCTACACCAGGCTGCTTCTATTACCATGAATGAGCCATATCTAACTCTGGGCACGGATTCCTGAAGTCCAAGGGCACAGGGCAGCCTGAAATCAACCACTGGTGCTTTGTTTGCTGATAAATCTGTCTTTACCAATTTTCCCGTTCACTTGTGTGCTTTTCCATGTTCATTGACACAGTTGTATGCTGGGTTTCAACAGGGCTAAATTTAATACAAGTGCCTCCAACCTTTCCTCATGAATAGTCTTAGATCTGTAGTCTTAGCATCAGTGAATATTAGGCTCCTTAAAACAAAACAAAACAAAACAAAACACGGAGCTGCTGAAACTGAGACTCAGCGTTATGGAGAAACCTGGTCATGCATGTCATCAACCACTTAGTGCGATACTGGTGTTGAGAAAAAGCCTCCTGTACCAGCAGGAGGGTCAGAGACGAGTGGGCAACACAGATGGGAAAGGGAACAGAGAGATCACAGGAGAGAAGAACAAATCCAGATCTGGGGCGGGACAGGAGACAAAGGAAGGGGGCAAAGGAATAAGCATGGCTGAGCTCCTGGACCCCAGGAGAGTCGGGCCGTGTGTTCTCTGCATCTCTGCAGTCTTGTGACAGTGCCATCATGAGTGAGAGCTGTCCCAGTAGATGCTCCATTGAGCCTCTCACTGTGTTCAGTTCCTATTCTAGGTCCTCTTTTATTCAGGGCAACTTACAAGGGGGCAGAGGTGAAGCCAAAATGGGGAGGTCAGGGTGTGGATGGTTTTAAAGGCCAGCTTTTGATTTTTCCAAGCAGTTGGAGCCATTACTGGGGTAGGATGCCAGGCCCATGCTCCGGGAGGCTCCTGGCACTGGCACTGCAAGCTGAAATCTGGGGCTGGGGTCTGGGGGCTGGAGGCTGGAGACAGGGAGACCAGTTGAGGCATAATGAGGCTCTGGGCAGACAACAGCAGTGAGGCTGGAGGGATTCGTTTAGTATATAGAATATGCATAGAGAGAGACATAGAATATTTGGGCCATAGCATAAGAGAGTGGAAGGGACCAGGGGAGTCCCAGATGATTTGGCTTCTTGCTCCAGAAGCCAAGAAGAAAGGCAAGGCTATTAACATAAACGGTGAGTTGGCCCTTAATGGCTCTGGCCCCTTTTCCTCAAAAGGCTGCCCCTGCAGCCCTGGCCTCCCTTTAGTTCAGGCCTGGCTGGACCCGCTGGCTGGTTGATCAGGGTGGCGACTGAGGGAGCTCTGTATGGTTCTTAGGACCCTGGAAGGGCTGAGGACTGGATAGGCTGCAAAGAGAGGGAGCCACGCGGCCCCGGCTGCTCCAGCATCCCGCCAGGCCCCCGCGCCTCTGGCCCCACTTTGGCCTGCAGGGTCAGAAAGCCAAGGAACACCAGAGAGAGAGAGGAAAACAGGCAAAGGAGGTCTAGGATGCGGGTGGGGGCGGGAACGGGTCTGGACGCTGGGCAGTGAGGAAGTGGGAGAAAGAGGCGGACAAAAAAGAGCCCGCTCGGCTGGCGGCGCCGGACCTCCGCGCCAGGCCCGGTTCGGCGGCCGCGCCTCCGCCTGCCTGGCGCCTCCAGCCCGGGTAAGAGGAGCCACAGCGCCACCCAGCGTCCGGTGGGGGGGTAAGGCAGTGAGGGGGCTTGTGTGGCCCCAGAAGAGTCGTGGAGCTAATGGCATGGAGCCTCAGGGGAAACCCTGAAGGCAAGCGAATGCACAGGTGGGGCTCATAGTGGTTGACGAACTCTTAAACCAGACCGGCCATTCATTCCACCAACCAATCCACCCGGCACATGACATTAGGTGAATCTTACCCCAGGTCAACTGAGAATATTCCTCTTAAGCTCAATAATCTTCCATGGCTCCCAATGGGTCTCTGCATAAAGCTCAAGTTTCCTAGTTTGATTTTAAAGAGCTTCCCAAAGCCATCTTCCAAGCTTCATCTTTCGCCATCCACTCCGCACATCCTGCCACCGATCATTCTGCCTGTATAAACCACCACCGCCCTGCATCCCCATCCATTTACTGGGTGAACCTTTACTAAGGCACTGGGGAGACAGGGGACACACAGATCCTTTTCCACTCAGAGCTTCCATTCAAATAAAGAGAAAGGCAATGACTAGAAAGCCCATGTGTAAACCAAATCATTTCAAATAGTTACCAGCACTAGGTTGTATAAAAAGCTGAGAAATGTGATAGAGTGTCTGGGGCAAGAAGGGCACTACCATAACTAAAGTAGTCAGGAAAGCCCTTTCTGAGAAAATGACATGTGAACTGAGATCTGATCATTAGAAGGAGCCATGCTTGTAAAAACCTGGGGAAACATTTCAGATTGAGGAAGGTCACATACACAGGTCTTGAGACAGCAATAAACCTCCTACATCAGAGGAAGAGTAATAAGGCACGGTGGATAGTGAAAAGAGTGCACTGACCGAGATAGGAGAGGTAGGCAAGTGACAGGTTGTGCAGGGCTATGTGGGCCACGAATTTTATTCCAGTTGAGATGGAAAGCTATTGGAGGATGTTAGCAGGGGAGAGACATGATCTGATTTGCATTTTTAGAAGATCTGTCTGGGTGGAATGTAGTGGGGGTGGCAGGGAGTGCTGATGGCAAGATTGGAAGCAGGAAGACCAATCAGGAGACCATTGCAGTGAGCCAGGAGCGAGCTGATGGTGGCCTGGTCTACAGACCAATGGAGTTGGAAAAAAATTGTCAGATGCTAGAGGTATTTTGAACAATTTCTGTTCATCTGTTTTTTTTTTCTCTCCCAACCAACCCAGGATCTTTGTGAGGGCAGATGGCCTGTCTGATCTTTGGATTCTACACGTCTATACAGTTAGTTTAATAGGTGTTCAGTGCTTAGTGCTCCTCCACAGAGAATATGACAAGAGGAAATGGCAATGAGACTGAAACTTTAGCCTGGGGCAGAAGTTCTGGGTCTTCTTTCTAGTAACTCTGATGTACCTCTCTCCTTTTCCTTCTTTGTCCTTAGTGTCTTCTAAAAGAATCTAAATGTTTTGGGAGAGAAGAGCAGGAATTGTGAGTTCCCATTCTGTGTTAGGAACTGTGCATAACACTTTCACATATATTATTTCATTGAAGTTAATTTAACCTTTATAACAACATTTAATCCCATCCATTCATTGTAGAGATAAGCAGATTAAAAACCCAAAAAGGAAAGGGGACTTTCTGAAAAGCAAAGTGGCCATAGCACAAAATATTCACTATTTGGAGTCCTACACAAGTCCCTCCCTTCACTTCACACACTTGATACTGTTTATCTATGCCCACTAACTACTAAGGTCTTTTTCAGACTCTTGTTAATTGTTAACATTGCACAATGCAACAAATTTCAGAATGAAACCACAGGTCTTGAGAAAGATTTAGAGTTTCATGAAGTCAATGCAAGTGATGTTGAAGACCAGCTCTAATGTCATGTAATGTCCTTGATGAATGGGGATTTGGCAGAGATAGACCAGTCACCACTGGCAGAAGAGAAAATTAACCTGCGAAATGGCAGGATCAAGGCTTCAAAGAGCATAATTCAACTCTTAAAGGATAACAAGAGGTCCTTGCAATAATGGAAGAAACTCTCTAATTTTGGAAACACAAAACAAGACCGTTTATTATTGAGTTAGAACCGACAGCACAGAAATACAAGGAATCATTAAAGAATACTATGAATAATTATATGCCAACAAATTTGACAATGTGAAAGAAATGGACAAACTTCTAGAAGCAGAAAACCTACCAAGGAACCAGGAAGAAACAGAAAAATCTAAAGAGATGGATTACTAGCAATGAAATTGAAGCAGTAATAAAAAATACTGATTATGTGATTATGATTGTGTGGCAAAAGTTGATGTGCTCTCGTGCACTTTGGTCAGGAAAATTATGTTATTTCCACAGTGCTTGATCCATTTTTGGTTCATTCTAAGAATTAGTGCATAGTTGCAATTATTTACACATTTTATTGTTTTAAGATTTTAAAAATATTTTATTTATTGATTTTAGAGAGGAAAGGGGAGAGAGAGAGAGGGAGAGACACTGATTTGTTGTTTCACTTATTTATGCATCCATTGGTTGATTCTTGTATATGTCCTGACTAAGGATTGAACCCACAACCTTGGTGTATCGGGATGATGCTTTAGCTGACTGAGCTACAAGGCTAAGGCTATTCAAACATTTTAAATTGAAACAAAAATATTTTCCACATTTTCAATTTTATTTCTCAAGACAAAATCTCAGTCAAACCCTTTCCTCCTTTTTCCCCTTGTCTGCTGTGAAACGTTGGTCTCTGTTTCAAGTGGATTCAGGGTAAGTGGCCTTTTTCTAGCACCACTTATCCTCAAATAACAAGAACTTCATGTAGTTCCAGCCTTCTCTTCATTGCATGATTGCCAAGCCTGGCTGCACATTAGAATCACTGTGGAGTTTGTTAAACAATGCTGAAGCTGGGACTCCAACCCAGATTAATTAAACCGAAATCTCTGCTGGTGGAACTGGAGTGAAAACTCTCCAGGTGACTCTGTTGCACTTCCAGGCTTGTGAGCCATCCCCACCGCTGCCACCACCCCTCCCCTTCCCATCCCCCGCCTTGCAATGCCGAGGCTGGAACAGACTGAGGCTGTCTGCCATTGGACTGAACTGAAGAGATAACACCAGAGCCTGGTCCCAGGTTGAATGGGTCGTTCAGAGGGATGACTGCAATGGTCAAAGGACAATGTGTGGCAGGTACAACTACTTCCCTGGCATAGCCACTGGGCCCTTTACCACTGCAGCACTATGAGTGTGTAGCTTTCTCTAGTCCCCTAGGATTCTTTTCTATGCCCACAACCACGAGTGCCTGACTCTCCTCATAGTCATGTAGTGAAATAAAAACTTGAATGTTATAGTAAGTATATTATGGTTTTTGAATGTATGACATCATATCATCTTATGGATCCATAATGTATGGATCACTACCATATTCTGATCCCCCAGCACAGTGCTTCACATACAGTAACTATTCAATAGGTATAGTTTTATTTATCATTATAATTTTTTTTTTAGCAAGAGGGTTAGGGGGAGAAAGAGTGAGAGAGTAACAGAGAGAGAAAGACATCCATGTGAGAGAGAGACATCAATGTGAGAAACATGGATTGCTTGCCTCCTTTACATGCGTAGGCACTCCGACTGGGGATCGAACCCACAACTTAGGCATGTGTCCTGACTGGGAATCGAACCAGTGACCTTTCAGTTTATGAGACAACAATCCAACCAACTGAAGCACACCAGCCAGGGCTCAATAGGTATGTTTTGAGTGAATGAATAAATGAATGAATGGGTGAGTTCAATACAGATAGCATATAATAAGTACCGCAATTAAGGTACAAAGTGCCATAGGAATACAGAAAATGATGCGATTGTTTTCAGCTTGGGAGAGGGAGAATGTGGAAGGTTTCATAGAAGAGGGAGCATCTGAGTTGGACTTTGACAGCTGGGTAAGGCAGTAATAGGCAGCAATGCAGAGAGGGCATTTCAGGCAGAAGAAACAATGTAAGCGAAGGGCAGATGAAAAGGTGCAGAGCTCATTTTGTGACTGAGCAGCAGTGAAATGGGGCTGGGACACACATGCGATATGATAGCCCGTGGTGGAAGCGCAGACTAGGATAGGGTCAGAATAGAAAGAGCCTTGAAAGTCATGCTAAAAAGTTGAGACTTGATTTTATGGGCCATATGGAGCCATCTGATGTTCTTGATCATGGGTGTAATGTGTTTGCTTTACAAGGATGAGATGTACATATTATGGCAGCAGTTCTTTCAACAAAGTATTTCTGGAGGATGTCCTAAGCACCTGAGCACACTGTGCTAGGGTAAGTTGGATTGGAACTGGGGGAAATGAGTAAGAGATTACTTGGTAAACCATCTCAATAGTCCAGGCAAGAGCTACTGAGAGCCCAAACAGGTCGAGTGGCAGTGGGGGTGGAAAGGGGAAAGACTTGACATATATTACAGAGATAGAATTGACAGAACTTGGTGACCATTTTAGGTAGAAGTGAAGGAAAGAGAAGACACAGTATTATAGCAATAATAAACATCAGCATTTGAACAGCTCCTTTGTGCCACTGTTGTGCAAAGTGCTTTGTGCACATCATCTAATTCTCATAATAACCCTTTTGATAGATGAGGATATGAAGGTTCCAAGAAGTCAAGGAACTTGTGCAAAGTCAGACAAGTGTCAGATGGTGGTACTAGGCTTTGAACTCATACATTCTGGTTCTGGACACCACTCCCTAACCTCCGTGCTATGCTGACTTCTGAGGAGTTTGGGGACTTGTGTTTTCTTGGCAAAGGAACTCAGCAGTTCAGTGAGGACAGGTCCCCTTCTAACTCCTGCTCTCTCTTCCCTTTATATGGAGGGCTCTGCCTGTCGCCCCACCCCCAGCAGTTCTTCCTGAATGCCTTTCCCTCCCAGGGTGGGAAGGCGGGCCTGTGGTAGGAGGTGAGGCTGGTACACTAGAACCAAAAGCTGTGACAAACATGCAAAACTGCTCATCCCTAGGCTACATGGGGCCTGCTGACGTGTTTAGTCCACACAGAGGTTTGTTTATGTGTTTGTTTAGTTTTGACTTGAGCCAACATTTAGAAATCAGAGGGCTTTGTGTAAAAACCATGTGTCCTGACATCCCCCGAAAAATGAAAGATCTGGCAACACTGGGCCCACATTCCCAAAGACAACCTGGGGCTTGAGTGGCCCCCCTGTACCCTGCATGCACCCTGTACTCCTCACCACATGCAATGCCAGAGTCTGCACTTGACCCCTACCTGGGCAACTTTACTCCCACCTGATCCCTGCAGGAGGTTGAGTTTGTGATTCCCTGTCTAGAATGGCCTACTACAGAGTCCCCATCCCCTTTTATTTTTCCAACACTTGAGAAACCAAGGGGGTCAGGCACAGGGTCAGCATCCTCTGGTCCCTCCTTCCCCGTCCCCCCCGCCCACCATCAGCCATAGACTATTTCCTTGGCAGCAGTGCTTGACGCTACAGAACACAACCACGAAGGGAGGGTTATCATCAAGTCTTACCATTTATTTCTTTATGGGGTTAAACAAGAGCAGAGAGGCCTCTGCTCCACAATGCAACAAAACAGAAAGCAGTACACATACAAGGACTCTCACTGAAACACAGAGGCAGGGGAAGGGGGACAACTGAATCATAGCTGGGTGAGGGAGGAAGGGACAGGGGACTACTAGGAATCCAGCTTGGAGACTCAGTCATAGAAACTAGTGCAAGAAAGTCCTACGCATGAAGCACAGTGTAGAAAATGGCATAAGAAAGCTGCCCAGCTCTGCTACCTATGGTGGAGGGCAGGGCAGCTTGAGGAGTGGTGTAAGATCTGGGTGGTGGGGTGGATAGGGACAGTCAAATGACTTTGAGGTGGAGTGAGGTGCCCCTTTTCCCCTGCCACTGGGCAAGGGCCTGGGCTGGTCTGAGCCAGGGGTCTCCTGGGCACTTGGTGAGGGGGAAGAGGGGATGGGAGTCTCCAAGGGTCCGTTCCCTATAGGGCCCTAAGGTCCCCCTCTCCTTCCCAGTCCCCTTTTCCCCTCCTGAGGATGCAGGAGTTAGAAGGCAGTACCTAGGATCTTTCATATCTACATAAGTATTTCTGGAAAGGAGCCAGCACCTCTTTCCTTCCCCAGCTGAAAAGAGCACTCTAGGGACTGGGTATGTGGCCAGGCCCAAAGTGCTGAGGGCCAAACAGGAGTATGTGCGCAGGGCACGTGGGTCAGGGGAAGGGGCATGCTGTGAGAAATGAGGAAACTGGCAGGGGAGGACTCCACCGTCTCATGAAGTCTGCTTGGGGCCCAGCTGAGGCCCTTGAATGATTCGCTCTCTGTAAGGGAAGTCTCCCCTTTGTCCCCCAAGCCAATCGATTCCAGCTGTCCCCTCCTGATGCCCTTCTTGGTTTTACTAATGTGGCTCTGGGCCCACCCTTCCCCTTCACATCCTAGAGCAGAGGCTCTTCTGGCACCGAAGTCCCTTGGTCTGTGCCAGGAACACCATTCTGGCTCCCTATTGCCTTTGAGACATCCCAGGCAATGTATCCTCCCACTCTCAAGAGATCAGCACAAGGCTAATGGCCCCCAGAGGGCTCTTGATGCCTCTTTTCTTGCTCAACCCTCTAACCTGGCTAAAGAGTTCAAGTCTGTCAGGCAATGATGATGACAGCACATTCTTTGTATCCAGTGGGTCCTTTTGCCAGTTTCTGGATGTTCTCCAGCAAGGAGCAGGGGTGACTGGATCAGGGGACCCACTACAGGGTGAAAAGGGGGTCTGGCTGTTCCACAATTGCGATAGTAACCCATGGGGTCAGGGGTGGGAAGGAACAAATACTCTTTGGTAGGCTGGGGATGGGGACAGGGTGGGGATAGGAGAGGCTCTTCTCTGGAAAGCCCTGGGGCAGTGCCACCAGGTTCTCCTTCATGGAGGCCTGGGCTAGGACAAGACAGGAGAGTACGGGGACCCAGGCCAGGCCTGACCCACTTGGGCTTAAGTCCCTCCTCCCCATGGAGATCAGAAATGGAAATGTCTTTGGCCCCAAGGCCAAGATCTCCAGGGCCAGAGTGGCCCTTGGGAGTGTGTGCACCTTCTGTAAGATATGGCCCTTCGGACAGTGGCAGTCTGACATGTGCCCTCAGTTGTCTGTCGAGGCTGCACTCTTTCCCTAGGGGGCTCCTTATCCCACCCTTTTGGATTTGGGGAGCAGTCCTGGAGCCTGCCTCAATGCTGATCAGCCACCTCCCTAAAGCCAGGTGGCAATAACCTGTTTAGCTATCTCTCTGAGCCCTCTGTCCATAGCTCTCTTCTCCCCATTCCCTATCCCACTCTCTCAGCACTCAGTCTGTCCCCCATTCCTACCTCTCACTGCCTGGACTGGTGGTGCACATTTGAACTGGGGTCCTGACCCAGCTGCGCCTGTGCGTACCTCACCTCCCAGTCTGGCACTTCCCACTGGAGGAGGGCCACTGCACCGTCTGCCGTCGCCTGTAGGGGTGTGGGCAGAAGGGAATTAAGGATCTTGGCAACAAAAGGAATGCAGAGGGGGGGAAAGAGCTTCTCCCCTCTGGGCCCCCCAACACTTCCTGCAGGGCCAAGGCTGGGTGAGCAGCCTCCTTCCCTGGGGTCAGGGCTCTTAGCAGGGGTGGGCATGTCCAGCCCCTGATCTCCCCCTTTTCGTTTGCTAAGCCCCGTGGATGGGGGCCTAGGAGGGGGTGACTGCTGCTCTGGCCTTTTTCTCCTGGATGAGTTTTTCAGCTCCCTGGGGCCCTCTGGCCCTTCTGTTGGAGCTGCTTTTGGGGTGGGGATAGGTTGGGGACAATGTGTAGTCCCCCATTTCCCCAGCCCCCCATCTGGTCCTGTATCTCTCATGGGAGGTGACCCTTCCCCATCCCCCTGGGGGAGCTGGAGCTTATGTTGGTGTGTGGTGGAGGTCTGTCCTCCCTCCCTGCCATCACTCTTCCCGAGTCAGGCCCTCATCTAGGGCAGGCAGTGCCTCCAGCCCCAGTCCTCCACCACTCTGGCTGCTGGAGAAGGACACCATGGTATGGAGGAGCATGAGAACAAGGACATAGAACCGGATCCTGCTGGGGCTGAGGCGGGAGCCCCCAGAGACCGGCAGCAGGGAGGGCTTGTGGCCAATGCGGCCTGGGGGGTCATGGCGGGGGTGGTAGTGGCGGTACTGTTGGTGGTAGTGGTGGAAATAGGAGTGGTGGAACTGCTGGTGGTGGGTTTTGGGGGCCTCAGACTCCTTGAACTTCTTCTTCTCCGACTCACAGGAGACCCACTGCACGTCACAGCACTTGCTTTCCGGTCGTTTGGGCGAAGTATCCAGCAACCCTGCCAAGGGATAAGGAAGGTGTGGTGGGGAGCTCAGGGGGCTGAGGTCTGTGCCTCTTCTAGCTTTTCAACACTGGCACCAACTGCTGTGGGAGCCGTGTCCAGACTCCCTTCCCCCTACCCCTCACTGGACTCTTCTCTACCAGGGCCGCAGACAGTTGCTCTGGGATGACTCTCCAGACAGCCATGTTTTAGATAGAGAGGGCCATTCTGCTCACTGCCCCTGTTCCACTTGCTGTTATCCCAACCCGGGGACCTCACTGTCCACTCCTCCTCCAGACACTAACCTTCTTCAAACCTGACTTCCCTGTTGTCCTTCCTGATAGCACACCCCAGACCTGCTGCCTGCCCGGGGCCCCGGCCTTCTCCCTCCTCCCCAGGGCCCTGTCTTTACCTGTGCAGATAAAGCCTGGGAGCCCTCCATACACCATTTCCTCATTGTCGGGGAGTATAAAGGGGCACCGGGTCTGCACCTCCAGGCAGTACTGCTTGCAGGGCACCCAGCGCTCACATTCCTGCTGGGTCACGCTGAAGTATTCTGAGCACAGCCAGGCCTTGTAGACAGCCTGTGGGAAAAGGAAAGAGTGTCAGCCCAGGTGTCAGCCCCTTCCCACCTCAGAGGGAAGGGATGAGGAGGGGTTAACTTGTAGTCTATGAAAGGTGGGTATGGGCTCACCAACCCAACCCCAGGATCCAGGAGGAGAGGAGAAGAAGGGTTTGGGTCACAACCGCTCCATCCTACCTTAAGATCCCCCATCATAGTCAGGACTCCCGAGTCCCTGAGGCTGCAATTATCCAAGACTTAGAATATGTTCGCTGGTAAAAATCACAAAATTATTCCTATGTCTGAGCTGGAAGTTGCCTTACCAATTATCCTATGCAACCCTACCATTTTACAGTTGGCCCAGAGAGGTGTCCTGACTCGTCCGAGGTCACCTATAACGTGGCCAATTTTAGTTCTATTCAATTCAACAAATATTTATTTGGCTGATGATGGTAATTCAAGAAGGAGATAAAATAATCCTTGCTCTACCTCATTAGGGTGTTGTGTGGATCAAATACTATGATGCATAGGTAAATGTTTGGTAAACTCCAAAATGCAGTACAAACGTGAGAGGTTATTTTTAATAAAAACAGGAATCTGCCTTACTGGGCACCACACATACCTTTAAGCTCTACTTAATCCATGCTCATCCCTGGCAGGGCAGGGCACATGCCATGTTTCATTTGGAACCTTTGCTGTATCTCATAGGTATACTTCCTGTCCCTTATCTAGCCCACTGCTGTCAGGTGCTGGGTCCTATTTAAGAAAGGTTCTCTGCTCTATACTCTTTGGCTATCATCAAGCCTTGAGTTTCTCAACAGCGACACTACTGACATTTTAGACTGGCTAACTCTTTGTAGTAGGGCCTGCCCTACGCTCTGTAGGATATTGAGCAGCATCCCTTGCCTCTACCTAGTAGCTGCCAGTTGTAACCCCACACCCTGATTGTCTCAAAAATGTCTTCAGCCATTGTTGAATGTCTCCTGGGGAGACAAAGTCATCTACTGAGAACCACTGACTTAGCTCCTGGCTACTGAAAGGGTGGACCTGGGCCAGCAGCAATATCCACCTACCTAGAAGCTTGTGAGAAGCACAGAATCAATCCCAGGCCCTGCCCCAGACCCAAGTCAGCACCTGCATTTTTAAAAAGATTTTACTTATTTATTTTTAGAGAGAGGGAAAGGGAGGGAGGAGAGGGAGATAAACATCGATGTATGAGAGAAACATAGATTGGTTGCCTCTTGTACAGCCCTGATGGGGGACCAAACCCACAACCCAGGCATATGCCCCTGACTGGGAATCAAACTGTGACCTTTCAGTTTGTATGATGATGCTCAACCTACTGAGCCACAGTGGTCAGAACCAGCACCTGCATTTTTTTAAAAAAAATATTTCATTTATTTATTTTTAGAGAGAGGGGCAGGGAGGGAGAAAAGCATCAATGTGCAAGAGAAACATCGACTGGGTTGCCTCTAGCACATCCCCAACCTGGGACCTAGCCCGCAACCCAGACATGTGCCCTGACTGGAAATGGAACCGGTAACCTTTTGGTTTGTAGGCCAGTGCTCAGTCCACTGAGCCACACCAGCCAGGGCAGCACCTGCATTTTAACAGGATGCACAGGCAACTCTCACAGTTGGGGTTAGAGCCCTGCTGACACCCAGTCACCATCTCTTCAGGGGCACCTTCTCATAGTTGCCCCTCACAGCAATGGTTCTCAGACTTCTGCGTGCCTCAGAATCCCTGGGGGCACCTCTTAAATATGCAGCAGGCTCCCAATTCAGCTTCAAGAGCATTGAGGTTGGCTCAGACATCTGCATTTTGAACAAGGGTCCAGGTCATTCTGCTGCCGAAGGCCTTTCAACCACACTCTGAGCAACGTGGTCAGAGCATCTCACACTGACTTCAAACATTTACACTAAAATACAAGTAACTCCACTGTGAACATGAAGTCTGGCAATGTAATTCCATATTGGCCTTTCGCAGAGCCATTGGTGATGGGCGGTAATGGGTTGCGGTGCAAATCAACCCTGCAAGGAACAAAGCATTGCTTGGGACTTTGATATCTCACTGGCAACTGAAATTTAGTATGCTCTAAATCTTAAAATGAAGTTCTTGATTTTTTTTTTTTACTCTAAATCATTGCTCTCATCTCCAAGTCTTGACCATTTCAGGCCATGCCCACCCACTCAGGTGTCCAAGTTGGAATCCTAGGTGTAAGCCTTTAGCCTTCATTTTCCCTGCATCCCCACACATAGTCCATCCACAATGCATACCAATTCTTGTTCCACTGCCACAGCTCTGTGCAAGCCACTGGCATTTGTCACCTGGATGACACTTTCCTATCTGGCCTTCCTGCCTCTACCCCTTGGTCTTTCCAACTCACTGTTCACACAGAAGTAAGAGCAACCTCAAAACATGCCTTGTGTCATGTTATTCCCTTCCTTCAAACTCTTCAAAGCATTTAAGATTAAGCCCCAACTTTTGACCACAGACTTCAAGCCCCTACATAACTGGGCCCCTCTGTCTCTCTAGCCTCATTTTCTACCTCTCCCTTCAATCTCATCATGCTGTGTCCACATGTGGAGTTTTCTTTCTTTTCCTTGAGGATGACCTACTTCTTCCCACCTCAGAGACTTGGCACATAGTGTTCTCTTGGCCAGGAATGCTCTTCCCACTGCTTTTGGCCTTCTCAGTTCTCATGCCTCAGTTCAAATATCACCTCCTCAGAGAGGGTCATCCCTGACCACTCTAGCCAGAGGCTGCATCTCATTATTCTTTTTTAACTGTTCACCACAAGGATGACTTTGGCTGCATCTTTGATTTGTGTTTCTCTGCATGAAAACAGACATGGGCTTGTCTAATGGACTATTTTGTACTCAGCACAATATATGTGAAAACTGTCTGCTGATTGAATGAATAGGATGAATAACTGAGGACAGGTCCCTACTGTCAGAGAAATTCCAGATTCATGGGTAGACAAATTGAACTTGAATCTCTGCCATATGTGCCATATGATCCATACCAGAGGACAGGGTAAACCACTGGCCATTGGAAGGGAGCAAATACAAAATTTGGGGGAGATTTCAGTGAGGGAATAATAGATGAGCAAGGACTCACAGTAGGATTTTAGATGGTTGGGTAGAGATGAGACAAAACAGCATTCCAGGCTGAGGCAACAGCTTCAACAAAGCTATGGAGGTGAGTGAACTCATGGTGTGCTAAGAGAACAGAGAACGATTTTGTATGAATGGACTGGAAATGGTACCAATCTCCTGTGGATAGACATTTAAGTTATTGCCAAGTTTTCACTATTACAAACAATGCTTCAGGAAATATCTTTTGTACACATGTCTCTTGGATGCCTGCATTACATTTTATTTATGTGAACTAAAAGTGAAATTACTGGGATAAAAGGCATGTGCAAAAGAATGAGAAGGGAGTGAAAGGAGAGTGGAAAAGGACACATGAAGGTAACAGGCAGCGTAGGATACAGCTGGAGGGGACAGAGATGGGGCCAAGGGTAGAAGAGTGGCAGTGGGGTAAGGGGGTAGAAGGGAGGAGGTGTATAAGAAAGAGTAGGGGGTTGGAGGGCAGGAAATGGTGCTGATAACAGGGGTAGAAAAAAGAAGGTTAAGGAGAAAGAGAGGGGGAATACGAGAGGGAGGGTGTAAGGGAAGTGAATAGGTGGGGTATGGGTGAAAGGAGACAAATATAAGAAAGAGTGGGGGGTGAGGCGTGGGGGTAAGAGGGGGCTGTGAAGATAAGGGCCAAGAAAGAGGGAGTAAGAAAAATGAGGGTAAGAATGAGCAGGGAGAGAAAGGGCAGTGAGGAGGATGGGAGTAGTGTAAGAAAGTGGGGATGAGAAAGAGATATGAGGGTAGAAGGAGGGCAGGTGAAAGAAATAAAAGTAAGGCAGGAAAGAAAAGGAAATCCCTACAGCGAAGGGCCCCAGTACCTCAGAGACCCCAGAGTGCCAGAATGAGACTATCCACAGCCTCACTGCAGTCTCTGCACCCTGGACCTAGAGTCTACCTCAGGCTTTACCCCAAACTGTGTGGAATCACTCCCTTTTCCACCGTAGGGGTTCAGAGGTCCCTAAGGGATTCTTCCTGAGTGCTTACAGGTCAACGTTTCTGCGCCTAGGTGAGGAGGCTCCATTGGAGTTCCAGACCTCCCTTCAGGCAACTGCAATTAGTCTAATGACAAGCTGTGGTGGCTGTGCACTCCCCTTGTCTGCTCAGGAAAAGTCTGCTCAAGGAAAAAGGGAGAGGAGATCCAAGGAGGGACAGAGGGCGGCAGAGGGTGAGAGGAGTGGCTCGACAGTGGGAGAGCTGCGACCCTCTCTCAAGCCCCCACCAGCCAGAGTCACCATGGCAACAAGGGGGTGAGCAGATTGCCTGAGGAGGACACCAGGCTTGTGGGTGGTGAGGCAGAACAGGCAAGCAGCTAATAAGGGGAAATAGAGGAAGAAGAGCAACCAGGGGCCAAGAGGTAATTCAATTCCTAGGTCCCACAGACCGCCAGCTGAGGCCATTGCTGGCCCACCTGCTTTAGGTATGGCCTGGGGTCCTTCTCAGGTGAAAAGTCTGGCTCTCAGTGCTACCACCTGGGCAGTGAGCCCACTTCAGTCTCTGAGGCCTTCTTCCCTGGCCTGGCCTAAGTAGCTTGCCCTGTCTCATCAATGTTACAAGTGAGCCAGAGGCAGCTAGCTTCTTTGTGTAGGCACGGGGGACCTGGGCACTCATCCACAAGGACAGCAAGAGCCAGGTTAGGAAAGCAGTGGTGCTCTCTGGAGCTGGGGAATGCAGGGAAAAGGAAATGTCTTCAAACCAGACAACAGTCAGTTGAAAGACCCACTGGGCCAAGACTTTCCAAGACTTAAGACTCAGACAGGGGCAGAGGACTGGAGATCTTTTGCTCTAGTTTCTTAACTCTGGCTGCATATTAGCATCGCCCAAAGAGTCTTTTATTTTTATTATTATTTTTTAATCCTCAGCTGAGGATACGTTTATTGATTTTAGAGAGAAAGGAAGAGGCGGGGGGGAGAGAGAAACATGGATGTGGGAGAGAAGCATCAATTGCTTGCCTCCCACACACACCCCGACTGGAGATCAAACCTACAACCTACGTGTATGCCCTGACTGGAAATCGAACCCACAACCTTTTGGTGTATGGGACGATGCTCCAACCAACTGAGCCACCTGGCCAGGGCAGAGAGTCTTTTAAAAATGCTTCTACTTGTCCTGACCAGTGTGGCTTAGTTGGTTGGGCATTGTTCCACAAAGTGAAAGGTTGCCAGTTTGATTCCCAGCCAGGCCACATACGGGAGGCAACCAATTGATGTTTCTCTCTCACACTGATGTTTCTCTTCCTCTCTTTCTCCCTCCCTTCCTCTCTCTCTAAAAATAAATAAATAACAAATCTAAAAAAAACCTCCTGCCTGGTTCACACCACTCTCCAGACCAACGAAGTCAGAATCTTTGTGGGTAGAGCCCATACATCTGTAGTTTCTCAAAACAGCTCAGGTAATTTTAATATGCAGAGAACTATCAGCTTAGCTGTACCACATTATTTTACAGGTGAGGAAACTGAAGCCCAGGAAAGGGGGTGGACTTGTCTATAGTCACATAAAATAGTGGTAGAGGCAGGAAGTTAAAACCTGGTTTCTGCCCTGGCTGGTGTAGCTCAGTGGATTGAGCGTGGGCTGCGAACCAGGCATCACAGGTTCGATTCCCAGTCAGGGCACATGCCTAGGTTGCAGGCCATGTCCCCCAGCAACCGCACATTGATGTTTCTCTCTCTCTCTCTCTCTCTCTCTCTCTCTCTCTCTCTCTCTCTCTCTCTCCCTCCCTCCCTTCCCTCTCTTAAAAAAAAAAAGGGGGGCTTCTTCTAACTGGGTAATCCTACCACTAACTTTGAAGTCCAAATTCAGGGGGCAGGCAGGACATGAGGGTGTCAGTAGGGGGAGGAGAGTGAAGAACCAGGCCTTTTCTAGGCTTTCAGGCTCTTCCAACTCCAGCTGTGGTAGAAAAGACTTCTTCATCATGCCCTGTCTTCTGAGCTTACCTGTCCTGGGCCCCCGAGGTAGTGGTAGAGGACAGGTAGGGTGGGAAGCCTTGGCCTGGCAATGCCATCCCTTTCCCATAGAACCCCCTTTCCCACTTCAGTCAGGCCACCGCTGGGCTCAATCAAGTTCTAGCTGCTACAGCCAAGTTGCTATGGGAACTGGGAGGGGAAGGAAGCAGGGAGTAACTAGAGGGAACACCAATTAACCCAAAAAGGAAGCTGGAAAGGCTGTCCCACCCCTCCTCCCAGCTGGGCTGCTAAGCCACTCTTGAAATGCCAGCAGGCAAGATGAAGGGGATCCCCACCCGTCCTGGGCGCTCTGCAGCTGCCAGTTCAGGGCAAAAAGGGAGGACATGAAGAGCCTCACCTTCCTGCTCCCTGGCTGGAAGCCCTGGCCAGGGCATCCTCATCCCTGTGCTCCTCTGGAAAGAAGCACCTGACTTCTGGCCCCCAGGCTGCTGCCTGAATGCACTCAAGTGCCACACAAGTGCATGCATACACACCAGCCCAAAGCCAAGAGTCTGGGCTAGAGGGTTTAGGAAGAGGAGGCTGCTCTGGACTCCTTGGTTTGGGGGCTGGAGAACCCTCCAGAGAGGAGAGCTTCAGTTCTTGCCAACCAGGAAGTCTGCAGTTTCCTTCTTGAATTCCAACGGGGCTCCCCTCCTTAGGATGTGCTTCCCCATCCAAATCCTCCCTACAGACCTTCTCTTCATGGCTGCTTGTTTTCTTAATGTACCCCTGGGACCCTTGGCCAGGAGCTGCAGCTGCTGAGCCTGTGGAGGCAGAGTGGCAATCTGGGCTGGGCTTGGGAATGAAAGCTACTATACACAGCACAGAAATAACCACCTCACCCTCAGATTTTACCTAGGGGGAAACTGAGGTCCAGAAAAGCTAAGATGAGAAGGGAGGTGCTCTGATGAATAGTCTGATGCCTCTTTGCACTGCATCCATCAGCAGACATAGAATTAGGCTCCAATTCCTGATTCTGGGCTTTCAAAAAGTTGGATCAGAACAGGGTAAGGTCAAAGGTAGTGTCTCTAGCCTGGGGGAAGGAGACCATGGACATAACTCTGGTGACAGCAGTAGTTCACTGGGATGGGCACAGTCATCCTGGGATTATAGGCCTTATGGAGCAAATCCAGGTGGATGGCATGGCTTTACTTAAGTGGCTATAAAAGTCAGCAACAGCTTTCCTGCTTCTGAGAATGAGCAGTCATGAGTCGAAAGTGGCCTGGCCTGGCTTGGAGGAAAGGTGTGGAAGATGGCTGGACAGGTGAATGAGAACCTAGAGCACATGCAGTTCCAGAGGGTCCTGGTGCCTCCAAGTCTCTTAGGACATCTGCTCATAGGGCAGGGGATGGATGGGCCTGGCCTGGGTCAGCCGGGTGAGTGGAGAAGCAGTATCCTGAATGCAGGGGCAGCTCTTACGGGGCCTAGGTGATCCATATCAATTAGGTGAGCAGAGAAGGCAGCTTGATGACCACTTCAGAATGGAAGGGGCTGTGACGGGTACTTTCCTATCTGCTGCTGGAATTTCCACGTCCAACATCACTACCAACTTCTATACAGCTACTAATAATGGTGACCCTCTTGTCACAGGACACTCACTATCTCCTTGGGCAGCTCATACCTTCAGACAACTGTGGCAGTTAAAGGAAGTTTTTCTTCTTCTGGGCTGACAGAATGCCCCTGTGGCTTTATTCATGGTTCCTACTAGCTCTCCTGGGACCATGCAGAATAGTCAGCTTCTTGTTCCCTGTAGCAGCCCTGCAGATATTTGTAAACTTCCCTGAATCAGGTTTTACCACCCATTTGTCTGTGAAACAATCACTTCCTGAACACCTTCCAAGTACCTGGCACTGTGCCGGGGAGCTGCTGATCAGAGATGCATAAGACAAGACTGCCACGTCTTCAAGGAGGAGATATAACCCTGTGAGACAGTCATTGTAAGTTACAGTGATAAGCAGAGGAAGGCCATGCCCATATGATCATATGCTCTGGATACTGAGAAGGAGCTGGGGTCCTCTTCTATAGGCAAGGGGGAGTCTTTAACAAGTTTTAAATAATTGTGATTTTTAAAGATTGCTTATCACTTCTGTGACTAACTTTTCAGACTATGTGGGGAGTGTAGGCATCAAGACTGGAGATAAGAGACCAGTTAGGAGATTACTGTGACAATCTGAGGGAGAGATGATGGGGACCTCAACGAAGGTAGTAGCAGCAGAATTAAGAAATGGAGAGAAGGGGGTGGATGGGAGAAGAGATGTCAAGGAGGTAGAATCAATAGGATAACTTATGGATGTGAGGAAGGAGGGAGGAGGAGGGGTCCAGGATGACTATCAGGCTTCTGGCTTGAGTGACAGGATGAATAATAGTTTTATCCATTAACCCTGTGGAGGTTGCAGTAAAAAAAATTTTACAGTGTAGGTCGTGTGTATCCAAGAGATACATTCATTACTAGTGTGTGCTGAAATGTGGAAAAAAATGAAAAACACTACAAATTTGTACTTATTATATTTATGTAATAAAATACATGCTTTTTATTTTCAGTTACAATCTAGAAATTATTAAACAAAGAAATATAAAAACATAAAGAATACAATTTTGTTTTCAAGTAATAGAAACATGGATATTGCTAAAAAAAATACAACCAAGAAACATCTTTAACTTAATTAATCAGAATCGTCAATAGTTGGCTTTGCAAAACATTTGTAACAGTCACTGCAAACAATATTGCTATGCTCAAGGCATAAATACTTTTCACACTTGTAAAAATATTTTGATAAGCAATTCATTTTGGATGCACAGCACCTAATACATCTTTTAATTTTTCTGCTTGTCAAGGGAGTCATATCTGTGTTGTTATGGTTTAATATTAGTCACATACAAACATACAGCTAGTCATGACCTTGAACCTATGCACCTGATATATGTAACAATATTTAATAAAAGAGAAAAGAATTTGTTTGTATCTCTCAGATCAGCTGCAACCTCTGCAGGGTTAAGGAAAGGAAGCCAGGAGGAGGAAGAGGTATTGATAGTGAAGATGAATTCAGTTTTGGTCATGTTGATTTTGAAGTAATGTGGGTCAGCGAGGTAGAAATGTCAAAGGGGCAGTTTGACACAATGATGTGAGTTCAGAGGGAAGGTCTGAACAAACTCTCATTAAGGTCTGGGAGTCATCAAGAGTTAAGGGGTTAGCTCTGGCTGGTGTGGCTCAGTGGATTAAGCACTGGCCTGTGAGCCAAAGGGTCACTGGTTTGCCAATTTGAGTCCCAGTTGGGATACATACCTGGGTTGTGGGCCAGGTCTCCAACTGGGGGTGTGCAAGAGGCGAACAATCGATGTATCTCTCATACATATATTGAAGTTTCTCTCCCTCCCCCCCTCTCTAAAAATAAATAAAATCTTTAAAAGAGTTAAGGGGTTAATCATCAGGAACACAACAGGACTATACTTTTCCACACTCTTTGAAGTTAGGCATGGGCAATGAAATGTGAATTGAAGTGACATGGATCTCTTCTGGGACAAGCTTTAAGAGCTGGTATATGATTTGCCACCTTCTCCTCCCTCTGCTGCTGACTGTGGAAGGAAGCAATGTTGAGTTGAAATGAATCCCTTACTAGCCTGGGTCTCTGGGTGTCTATCATGAGCACCTGATCCCTGCTGACCTGTTTTGGACATGTATTGTGTTGCTCAAACCATTTATACCATTAATACCATGTAAACCAGCAATAACCACTTGTTGTGTGTTAAGCCTCTGATATTTGGGAGTTGTTTGTCACCAGAGCATAAACTAGGTCCCCCTGACTGATAAAGCAATAGTGGAAGCCAAGGAAGTGGGTGATATTGCCTAAGGAGAGTGAGCACAGAGAAAGGATCAACAGTGGATCCCTGGGAAACACTTAACATTTAAGGGGCAGATGGAATGTGGTTTCCAGTTCTGTCTTCATCAGAAGGGAGTCTGATGAAGATGGAGGAGTGGTTTAAGAGACCAGAAGAGCAAAAGAAGAGGGTGGCATTCTATAAATTAGGGAAGGAGAGACTTTCAAAGAATAGGGAGTGCTCTGCAGGTAAGGACTCTCACCATGATGAGAGCGGTTTCAGTGGAGCAGTGGTGTAAGAAACCAGACTGTGGCCAATTTAAAAGGAAGCATGAGGAAAGAAACATGGAGATACATATGTGTAGACTGCTCTTTCAGGAAGCCAAAGATTCCCAGTTTTTTCAACTATTTCATGGAATGTGGTTTCCAGTTCTGTCTTTTCTCCTGGTTGTTCATAGTCAGATGAGTTCCTATTTCTCTGGGTCCCTTGCAACTGAACACAATAGCCAGAGACACTTTATCAACACAGGGTCAAGTAGCAGTATCAACCGTCCTGTCTTAGAAGCTTTGTTTCTGTTAATGAAGCCCAAGACCACATTTGCTCTCTGGGGGACACTACCGTATGCTTCTTGGATTCACTGGAGATGGAGAGAGGAAGGCCTCCCTAGAGTGTGGGAACAAAGACAACTTAGGTAAAAGTCCCTGCAAGGAGCACAAGTGTTCTGGTGAGATATCTGTATAAATTAAACATCCTTGAGACCGTAGGCTCCCTGAAGACAGAAATTGTACCTTATTTATCTGTGCATTGTCTTCAGGGTTTCACATGGAGCTGGATATAACGAAGAGGTATTTGCTAAGTACTTGAAAACTAAGCCTCCAGCATCTAGCCCACATTGGAGCAAGGTGAAGAGTTCCAGAGAATGGTGGAAATAATGGGTTGTTTAATGTGTTTGCTGGGTTTTTATAGCTCTGATGGAGAAATTGGGGATGCACTAGCAAAAAGTCATAGAAAACAAACAGAAAAGCAAGTATTAACTCCAGGAAAACAAGTTGACCAAGGAAGAAAATATAATCACAGTACTCTACATGACTGAGCTGTGAACGAACGTAGTCATAACCGTAATAACGTAAACGTGGACTACTGTTAAAACCCTAACTTGTGATATGTCCACATTGGATGTCTGAGGGGAGGGGAACTATGTGTGCACACATGGTGCTGCTTATAGTAAGACAGCTAAATCCTTCAATAAAATAAAAAGGCAATAGATATTTAAAGCAGAAAAAAAATTTAAAAATAGCAGTATTGACATACCATTTAGAGATGTGGAGGTAAATATCAGAAGAAACAGCTAAGATATTTGCAAGTATTTAACTGTGAAGAGTGAAGCTCAGGGGTTGGAGCAGAGGGCTTTTGTTTTAATTATAAGCATTGAAATCTATATTTATTACATAAAAGACAAGTACTAGCTATAGCATATATGTCACATATATTAGCACGTACATATACTAACAAGAATATATGATATACACATGTATATGTATGTATATGTGTGTACACACCCACACATATATACACAGATATTTAAAACAGAAAAGTCAAGAAATAGCAGGATTGGTATACCATTAGAAATGTGAAGATAGCCCTGCCCAGGTGGCTTAGTTGGTGGGAGAATTGTCCCATGCACAAGAAGGTTGGGGGTTTGATGCTGGTCAGGGCTCATACCTAGGTCATGGGTTCGATCCCTGGATGGGGCCCATATGGGAGGCAACCAACCGATGTTTCTCTCTCTCCCCCCTCTTCCTCTCTCAAACCAATAAACATTTTAAAATAATGTAGAGATAAATATCAAAAGAAATAGCTAACTCTGAAGAGTGGGTATATTTATATGTATCTTTTTAAATTAGGGAAGTATATTACTCTGATAAAATAAGATAAAAATATAAACTGATTTACAGCCATGAACCTCAAAAACAATAAAGCAAAATTGCTAAGACTTGACCTGACCAACCTCACCAGACTCAGCTCCAAAGCCCTGAAGTACCAAAGCCCTGCACTACCTGGTCCTGGATCACGACTCAATCACCACTGTCCTGGCCACAGGCATGGGTCAGGTTAGCTTAACACACCAAGAGAATGAATGAGTGGTTCCACAGCCAAAGAGAGGAATTAATATGATAGCAGGAGAGCTTTGAGGGCTTTTGTGCCCAATGGCTGTTCAGGTCACCACAGGAATGGTGCCAGTGTGACAGTGATAACCATTGCTTCCTTTGAGCTGTACATACATGTGTGTGGCATAAAATCCCACCGCCCCTCCCAGGCATGCCTATCTGCCTGGTGTTGCTAGTCTGGAGCCAAATTCCTGGAAGCAATCTCTAGTCTTCTGCAGAGATCATTGTGAAACCAGCTTCCTGCCCCTGCCTTGCCTCTTTCCCCAAATGCAGTGCCTTGCTAGTCAGATGAGAGGCTGGGGAAAACAGAGACCTGATGAAAGGACCTGTCAGCTGTGCTTGGTTGCTGGGGGTTAGATAAGTCAAGGCATTGGCCCACCTCAGTATGTAAATCTTGTCAGTTGCCTTCTTGCTCCTGACCTCTGACCCCCACATCAGACACTTCATCTCCGGCTCCCAAATTACCTTTCCTTTTTCCAAAGCATTCCACCCCAGTGTTGTCAATCTCAATTGGGTATTAAACTGTCATTTGGATTAAACAGATCTAATTAAGGTGAGAATAGGTGCCATTTATTAAGTGCGTACTATATGCTAGACTTTGTTCAAAGCAACTGACATTTACTAACTCATTGAGTCCTCACAAACACCCCCTGAGGTGGAGACATATTTACAAGTGAGGACAGAAGGGACAAGAGTTTAAATAAACTTGCCAAAGGCCACACAACCGATAATAATAATGGTGGCTATCATTTCTTGAACACTTTGATTTCAGACACTGTGATCTTAAGAGATTAGCATATTGTATGTCATTTAAGCCTCCTAAGGACTCTATTTCTTAGATTCAAATACAAAGAAAGGGGGGTTTCAAGAGAGATGAAAGAATATATTCCAGGTCTCAATCACTATTTTATGGAGAAGGCAGGTTTCAAACTGAAATTGGAAGCCAGGTTTACCTGGACTTCAGTGCCCAAACTCTTAGGGGCCACATTGCTCCTTGGATGGTTCCTCCAATTTCACTATCACTATGGAAATAATGAACTTGTTACTTCAACAAATCAGGTCAAGTTGGGGAGAAATTTCTAGGACTGGATGGGAGGGTAGTTTTCTAAAATTAGTGTATGCAGCCCATTCACTCTAGAAGTAAAGTTCTCTTCATAAGCAGGTGTGTGTGCGGGGGAGAACATTTGGGTACTAGGGGCTAAAGAGGATCATTTCCCCCATCAAAGCACTCCCTTCCTTCCATTCTCCACACACACACACACACACACACACACACACACACACACACACACCCCTGGGAGATAGAGGTGCTGAAAAGAGGTAACTGCTATTTTTGTTTCTTTCAAACCCACTAGCTTCATACTCAGAGCCCCAGGCTCACTATTCCTGCTATAATCTTTGGCAACTGGTGAAGGGAGAGCACCTATTTCCTTGGGGAAAGGTTTTCTTACCTTTGGACATGAGTTGTGTCCCAGCAATTAGGGGCCTTTAGAACTGCCTTTTTCTGGAAGACTCCAATGCCAGAGTCTGTTCATTCAGAAGGATCTTGGGGCAGCTGCACACTCTACCTAATAGCTCCTTCTGCTCAGCTTGCCCCATAAATGTTCTTCATTGCAAATCCTTTGCTCCAGTTAAGATGGACAGTTAGCCAGAGCTGGGCTCAGACTCTGGGCCTACCACTAACTGGTTGTGTGGTTTTGGACAAATCACCTATAAAGAGGCAGCATATCAGCCACTAAATTGCTGTGTGACTGTGAGCAAAGTACTTTCCCTCTCTGGGCCTCAATTTGGATCCTAAATGAAGGTCCCTAGGGTGGCAGTATGTATGGGGGAGAAGACAGTGTCAAACATTTTAAAACTCAAACAGTCCTGCAGGCAAATCTCAGATCTGCTCTTACCAGTTACAAAACCTCAAGCGAGTTACTTAAACATCCTGATCTATGCTTTCCTCATCTGCCAACATGGAGATAATGAAAGCACCTACCTATCCTTACTTTTCTGTAAATGGTGTCAATAAAAGCACAAGGCTTTGCCTATAGTATAATTACAATGACACAGATTGGGAAGTACCATTCATTGCGTTCTGGCAGTCAAATCCCTGGATTTGACCTGGATTCAAATCCCAGCTCCAAGTCTTACTAGCAGAATGACCTTGAGCTAGTTACTTAACCTCTCTGAGCCTATCTTCTCCTATGTCAGGTGGAGATAAATACATATGCACCTCACAAGGCAGATGTAAGAATTAAGTGAGATAAAGTATATAAAAAGTGGCTGGCATAGTTCCCTTTTCCCCATTTCCTCTTTCATCTCTAAGATTCAAATAACAAATGAAAATAAACTGCCACAAATGTAATCAGAAAAGGTTAAAACCATTAATACATATTATAGAGTACATACAAATCAATAAGAAAAACACAAGACATGAACAGACAATTCACAAAACACACTATACAAATTGACTATAAACAAGAAAAATGAATGTTTGACCTAAGGAATGTGAATTAAAAAACAACGCTATACCATTTTCGAGTCCAAATTAGTAAAGCTTCAAAAATATGATAATACTGAAAAAGAGTGGTAAATTATTCCCACATTTCTGGTGAGCGTATAAATTAGAATAATTCTTCTGGAAAGAAATTTGGTAAGAAAGAAACCATGCCAAAATCCTTAAAAAGGTTAATGCTCTGATACTGTAAAACTAATCTCAAATGTTCACAATGCAGAATTCATGTTTACACTCCTATTTGTATGCAAAACCAAGGGAAGAAAAATGCATGCAGATGCTTCTGTAGCTCTGAGAGAGGGGCTTTGCAAATGGTTAACATTAGTGACCTCAGGGCAGTGGGACTGGGAAGGTTACTAATGTTTTCTTTACAAGCGTCTGTATTGTTAGATTTGGTACAATGAGTATGCATTATTTTGCGATTTAAGAAACTCAGACAAATAGAGAAGTAAGAAAAAATTGAGATAGTTTTTATTTAAAAGAAAGGAAACATGGGTCTGACAAAGATTCATGAACAAAGATATTCATCACAGCATCATTTATAATAGTACAAATTGGCAGTAAAAATATCTTGACAACAGAGGACTATATTGCACTATGTAAAAATAGCACTACACTCGTGATGAAATATTGCACACTCATTAAGAATGATGTTTACAAATATTTAATTACATGGAAATATACTCGGTATAACTTTTAATAAAATGTTAAAAAGAGCAGGGTAAAAAACTATATGTTTTCAACTATGTAAAACAATATAGTCACACCTATTAGGATGGCTATTATAAAAAATGAAAAATAACAAGTGCTGCTGAGGATGTGGACACATTGGAACCCTCATGCATTGCTGGTAAGAATTTACCAGTATAATGGTATAGCCACTGTGGAAAACAGTATGGCGGATTCTCAAAGACTGAAACACAGAATTACCATGTGATCCATCAAGTCCATATCTAGATATATACCTTGAAGAATTTGAAAGCAGGGATTCAAACAAATACTTGTATACCAATGTTCATAACAACATCATTCACAAGAGACAAAAGGGGGAAGGAAATGAAACATATGTCCACATAAAAACTTGTTCATGAATGTTCATAGTAGCTTATTCATAATTGCCCAAAAGTGGAAACAACCCAAGTGTCCATACAGATGAATAGATAAGGAAAATGTGGTATATCCAGATAATGTGATGTTAATCAACCATAAAAAGGAATGAAATCCTGTTCAAATACTGATCCATGCTATAGCACCGATGCACCTTGAAAACATGTTAAATGAAAGAAGCCAGACACAAAAGGACAAATAGTGTGTGATTCCACTTGTATGGGGTACCTAGAATAGTCAACTTTATAGAGATGGAAAGTAGCATAGAGGTTACCAGTGGCTGGGGGGAGGGAGGGGAGTTACTGTTTAATGGGTATAGAGTTTCTGTTTAGGAGAATAAAAATGTTTTAGAAATGGATAATGGTGATGGTTGTACAACACTGCAAATGTACTTAATGCCACTGGATTTGCACACTTAGAAGTGGATAAAATGGTAAATTTTATATGTATATTTTACCACAATAAAAAACTAAAAAGATTATATATCTATTTCTCCATCCATCCATCCATCCATCCATCCATCCATCCATCCATCCATCTATCCATCTACCACAAAAAGCCATATGGGGAGGAAATACACTATAATATTAAGAGTGTTTCTGAGAACTTCTTCCTGTTATACTTTTATGTTGCCAAGTTTCTCAAAGACCCTTTTATTTTGTAATTGGAAAAAAAGGTACTTCTAAAAGATTCTGAGTCTGTAATAATTCTGAAGGAGTAGGATGTTTGGAAGCTGTAGTTGAGTTCAATACTAAGCAGATAGGCTCACCTTTCACAATCGGCCACGTAGCCACACTATCTACTGAAAATCAAACCAAAAGACAGGAAATGCTACCCCCTCCACTACCAAGTGTTTCTCTCTAGGCAAAACTTGATGAGTTGGCACTTGGTGAGTTCTACCCCCAAGAGAAGCCTAGCCATCCCAGGCCAGAGCTCACCTACCCCCCGCTCCGCCGGCATGGGAACTACCATATTTTGCCATGTATAATGCACACCCATGTCTTTGTGCTCAATTGGATTATTGTGCCCATCATTATACCCTTGTATAATGTGCATCTTTATTTTTCCCTAAAAAATTTGGGGAAAAAAAAGTGTTCATCATACACTGCAAAATACGGCAAAGCCCAGGCCAGGCCTAAGCAGGCTCTGGGGTTACAAGGTGTCACTGTTTCCCCTTTCAGCTCTCCCAGCAGGTGCTAGACCGGGCTTGGGCCTGCACTAGGCTTGCCTAGGGGATCTTCTCTCCTGCCCCAGCTGATCCTTCCAGCAGATGGAAGCTGAGACTACAACAGATACCTTCTCTCCAGGCAAGAGGAGCTTGGCTCCCCCCATCTCATTTGCAGAGCCTGCAGAAAAAAGGAGGGAGTACATACCTCCCTTCCTCGTGCCTTCTTCCATCACTGTCCCAAGAGGATACTGGTGAATGGCACTGGGTCTCAAGGACATGAGACTAGGGTATTGAACAAAGAGGATGTTGGTAGGTCTCCGCTCTGGATCTGAGATGCTCTAGGGGGCCCCTACAAGCTACCTAAGGTTCTGCTGGACTTCACCTGCCACTAGTCCAGCTTTCCACACCAGTCTCTCAGCAGCCAGCTGGGCATGGATTGCCTCGGGCAGTTAGAGATTATTAACATTTTTATACATGCATGCACTAGGGAAAGAACAGACATTCCTAAGTTTATGTTACAATCCTCCCACATTTTAGCTATGCGGTCTGGGTAGGGCACTTTTCCTCACTGAGCCTCAGTTTTCTCACTTGTAAAATGGGGATGACTATAGCACCTGCCTGCTAGGACGATTGTCAGAATAAAATGAGTTTGTGGACACATACAAAGACCCTGGCATCTTCCAAACATTCCAAAGCTCACTGTTTCCTTTCCCCCTTTCCCTTTCTTAGGCCTTTCACCTTTAGTGCCAGCCTGCCCAGCCTTCTGGCCCCAGGGCTTGTGGTTTAGATTCCAATTCCTCTCTCCAGAATCCATTTGAACAGGTGCTCTGGCCCTGGCAGCCCATTACTCCATACTAACTACTTCCCTTTCTAGGGCCAGCTGCAACTCACCTGGTGCCCTTGCTCTCTCTTCTAAGCAACTGCCTGGCTCAAGGTGTCAAAATTCAGGCTTTTCTGAATCTCCTCTTATGCTCATAGAAAAAATTCTAGTCCAGCGTCTCTGCTCTGCATGACCACAGGAACACAACTCACACGTCTCCCAGAGATCTCCCAGGTCAGCAGCATTAGAGCAGGAGCATGATGCTTCTGAAAGCCTGTATTTGTCTAGACCCCTCACAGGCTGTCCCTGGCTGTCTAGCCAACACCTGCAGCTGGAATCCACATGTGCTTCAGGCATGAGCTGAGGACAGGCAGGTCTGATGCCCAGTGTGCATGGGCGCACAGCAGGTAAACAGCCTCAGATGGTGGGAACACAAAGGAACTGCCCCAAGGGAGAAGTTGTTCTGGCACAGACTCTCACCCTTGAGCCTGCTGTGTTGTCCTCCACACCCAACCACATACCCAGAAAGGCTGTGGGTGCCCTTTCTCTGAGGTTCTCACACCTGGGGAGGAGACCAACATGTACCTACATGGCTCAGAAGCACCCTCTCATGCTTGTGATGTGTTTGGAGACCCTTGAACCTCCTTTAGTCTTAGACCCACCCACTGTTTTTTCCCTTTCCTCACCCCCTACACCTCCACTGTGTTCAGCAGACTCTTTCAGCCAGTCCATGAGATTGTGTGGGAGACTGCTAGGTTTCCTTCCTCCATTTAACTCCCCTTACCCCTCACCTTAAGGAGATACCAGTGTATGCCTCTTGGAGATTCCCGTTGCTATGGTGACTGTAGTAGTCAGGAACCAGCCATGAAGAAGGTTGTGTGTCTGTGTGAGTCTGTGTGTCTAAGTGTGTGCATGGGTACACATGCACATGTCTATCCTGAGTGTGGAGGAGATAAGAGAGGGAGAAGAAGAAGAGCAGAGAGGGAAGGGGAGGAATAAAGGGGGCAGGAAAAGAGGGGATCAGAGGAGGCATGGGGAAAAGTGAGGTGAAGTGTGAGTGGGGTGGGAGGGGTATGAGGGGTGAGGAGGTGTGGAGGTGTCAAGGGCAAGAGGTGCAGTGCCAGGAGAGTTGGGGGTAAGGACTGAGGGTAAAGGTTGGGAGGGGTGTGAGGAAGAGGGGAGATGAAAGGAGTGGAGAGGGATGGAAGACCAGATAGGTCAATTGTTAAGAGAGGAGCAGGGCAGGGAGTGAGGGGGAGGGGAAGGGAGGGTGGGATGGGGTGGAGGCAACTATTGGGAGGAGTGGAGGTTGGAGTGGAGGTATAGACGGTATAGGTAATGGACTAGACAGTGAGGTATGGACTGTGGTTTGGAAAGGGTCTAGGGTGATCTTTGAATAGAAGACTGGGGAGGCTGTGCCATCATCGGTATGTGGATGGAGGGTGTTGAGTGTGGGCAACAATTTGGCAGGAATATGAGGGGTAATAGTGGGGATGGGTCAGGGGTCTGGAGAGCTGTGGGCCATGTAAGGACACTTCTCTGGCCCACGTTTAACCCACTATATCCTCATCTGAGCTAGAAACATGGCCTCTTCTCTCTCCTAGCCCCTTCTAGGAAACTCCACGCTCAAATTCCTGGGCAGTGAGCTTCTGTAGCCCCTCCCCAGAGGAGGCTTTGCCCTGATTCCCAGAAGGCAGCTTCTTGATTGTCACTCCCTTCCTCCACCCCAAAACAGGGACCAGAGCACCTTCTCTGCCCACACCAACCCTGGGTCAGGGAGGCTGACTGTGGGCCTGCAAGCTTGGATGACAACAGGGACCACTGGCCAACTTGAGGCTCCTACCTTTTGCCCAGTGCCCTGAGCTCCTTGCTCTCAGCCCCAGCGTTAACCCAGGAGTCTTATTTGGCAGGAAAGCTGTTGCAGGTGGGAGGAGAGAGGAAGGCAGTGAGGCAGAAACAGTTGCCAGCCAGCGTGGAGGAAGAGCAGGGCCCCAATGGATATGGGCAGAAGGCAAGGCACTGGCTCGGGCAGTCACCCGCATGCCCCCCCACCCTTGTGTGGGTGTTAGGCCTCCTTTCCAAGCCCTTCCTGTTCAGTGCTGCTGTTTGGGGAGCAGGCTCTACTCAGGACTGAAACTCTGGGCTGAAACAGACCTCAAAGGTCATCTGGTCCAACTCTGCCCATCTGGAATTAGAGTTTTCTCCACAGCATTTCCTCCAGGGGTCTGCCTGAGTCAGGCCAGACAGTTGCCAGGAACAGGAGCTGCCCTCCTCCTAAGGCAGTCTGGTCCCTCTTTGGAAGAAAACAAAAGCCCAACTGTTAATTGAGCAACTCTGCTGGGCCAGAACTAGGTAATTTGCAGACTTCTCATTAATAATGAACTCACAGGGCTGAGTTTCATTTTACAGGTAAGAAAAGTGAGGCTTTGAGGGAAAAAAGTCCGTAGCTCAAGGTCACATAGATAATAAATGAAAGAGTTGGGTTTGAACCCAGGACTTTGTAACTACATAGTCCCCTGGGGCTAAGCAGGACATGCCTCTTCTTTTACACCATGACAATTCCTCCGAGGTTGGAAAGCAGAGACCAAAGCCTCTTCTCCAGGTGAAACAGCTCCTTCAACTCTCTCCAGGAGAACCTGGGTACCAGCCTCCTCCTGACCTGCTCAGTGTGAGACCCAGAACACACCACATGGCCTTCCATGTGTGTTTGGGCCAGTTCAGAATAGGGCAGAACTATCGCATCCATCCTTGGCACTGACCTTTACTGTTGTGACCCAATGGCTGGTAAGAGAGATGAAACCTATCCTTCTCTTGGGCTTCTAGCTCCTATTGGATCAGAGCCATTGGATCGGAGCCATCCTATTGGACGAGAGAAGAGGCCAGGGATCTGTTCCCACCTCCACCACTCCCCTCAACTGCAATGCCCAGAGTTAGAAGGGGGAAGGGCAGAGGTGAGAGAAGAGGCAATCTGAACCAGGGAGGTGCATGGTGGGGCTGGGAGGATGGAGAGCTGTGGGGAATCAGGTGGTTGTCCAGTAACCCTAGACAGGGCCAGGAGGGCCAGGGGAGGGGGTGGAAAGTGTTTTGGAGTATATGCTCAGGGAGATAACAGGGGGTGGAGCATGGCCTTGGGTTTGGGAGAGGCCAGGATGGGGATGGGCATGGCCTAAGTTAACAGCGACCTGCTGTGTGAGAGGAAGTCAGTCGCACATTAAGCAAATGTTGCAATTGGTACTAAATTGGGAGGTGTCACAGGCGGTGGTGAGGATAGGTATGCTTCATGGGGCCCTGTGTGGCCCAAAACAGGGGCAGACATCACAGAGGGAGAGAACAGGGTTTCTGGGGCTGCCCAGGAAGGATATGACTGAGACATTCAGGACAGAGTTCCAAGGATGGGCGTCACTTGGCCCTAAAGCTGATCTAGGTGTGGTTCTCAGAAGTAGAGGAAGCCCCCTCATCCTGGCCTGGGTCTGTGGGCTCTACATCCAGGAAAAGCTTTGAGGATGCTCATCCACTCCAAGGGATCCTATTTGGGGTTGAAGCTGAACAGGCAGGCTCAGAGTATGGGGGCAGGATCAGGGACTGACACAGAAGGGATGTAAGTGGGATGGTGAGGTCAAGAGAGGGGGCTGCCAGAAAGAGGAGGGCAGAGTTGTCTTTTCCCTTAGTGTCCATAGTACAGCTGGAGTTGAGAGCCCCTTAGGTCTAGGCCTCCCTGGAGGGACAGAGCATTGGAGAGGGGTGGGAAAGACAGGAGGAAAGCTATGGAGCTGGCACTGCCTGTCTTCTGGCACAGCAGGCAGCAAGTAAGCAGGCAGAGTTGACCTGAGAGGGAGAGCGAGAGAGGGAGAGCAACAGCGACAGGGAGACAAAGGAGAAGAGGGAGGGCCCTGGCCACTGGGAACTTGATGGGAGGCCCTGGCAAAAAACATGGACTTAAGCACCAGAACCTGTGGGTTGGAGGCCTGGGACTCCTGCTCATTAGCTGAGTGATCTTAGGACAAACTGCTTGATCCCCTTGCATCTCAGTTT
This sequence comes from Tonatia bakeri, assembly GCA_004024845.1. NCBI lineage: Eukaryota > Metazoa > Chordata > Mammalia > Chiroptera > Phyllostomidae > Tonatia > Tonatia bakeri. Next base: position 35,576 of record PVIA01002852.1, on the reverse strand, counting down.
CCTCATCTGTAAAATGGGGATAATGATGCCAGCATGACCAGTCTCCTTGGGCAGATGTGATCGCATAATATATGGGAGAGAGGTTAAAACCCTAGCCATGACACCAGTATCAGGTGTTATATTATTATTTCAAAATACTGTCAGCTACCTCTTTCCATTTGAATCTCTCACATGAAAGACTCAGGATGTGGGCAGAGCAAGGACTATTATTCCTGTTTTACAATCAACCAAGTGAAAACTTGGAGAAGTGAAGTGACGTGCCCAAGGTCACACTGTTAACAAGTGGCAGAGGCTGATAAGGCCTAAATCCTGGAGATCAGTGGTCTTTCTCCTACACCAAACTGCTTGGTAAAAATCAAGTGATTATTATTTAGTACAGAATCAGACACAGCTTGAAGTCAACTATAACATGGAGAAAACCTCATGGGAAAGCTGTGGTGTGGTCTCTCATTGATTCTGGTAATTATTGGAGAAAAGGAAAGTTGGGACCGCGGGGTTGAATTGAGGGCCATAAAAGACCCACATTCTTTATTCCTTCTGCTAGTGCACCATGTCTATCTGTTCCTACTGAATGTGTGGATCTGTGGCTGACACCAAGGCCGTGTGTCTCCATCTATATGACAAAATGTGCCCTTCTTCATGTGACAGGACTTCTGCTTTTGGGTCTCTAACATTGTGGGAATATGTACATGTGTGATAGGGTGTCTGCTTCTATGGCATTGCTTGGTGTAACAATCCCTCTATATCTCTCTGTGACTTTGCCCCGAGTAGTGGTAGTGGTGTATGGCAGTGTGTCTCTGTGTATATCTGTCTGTACACCTTTAAGAAATGGAATATCTCATTTGGTAGTGTGAGTGAGGCAGTGAGTCAGCTGAGGCTGAGAGAGGCGGGAGGGAGACAGCTAGGTTACGAGAACAGGAAAAAGGAGAAGGAGAAAGTGAAGTCAGGAGCAAGGAGCTACCCCTTTCCTCCCCAACCCCCCCCCCGCCTAAATCCCTAAGGAGCCCACCAAGAACATGGAATCCTGCAGAAGTCCACAGGAGCTGTGTCGGATGGAAAGGGGCACTTTCTGCCCCTACCCAAAGATTGGGTGAGAGACAATCTAGACTAGGGGACAATTGTCTCCCTCTCCAGCTCTCAGCCCCTCAACTTGAGCATGGGTGAGGCCACCACCCCACCCTGTCTCCTTGTCACTTGACCCTTTGACCTTGCTGTTCTCTTTCCTCCCACAGCCAGGCCACCTGGCTGGGCTGAGCCAACAGGGCAGTAGCACCACATCCCAATTGTTTGCAGCCTCCATACACCTACTGTCCAGAGTGACCCTGCTGACGGTCAAGAAGTTTCTCAACTCAGCACTGCCCTAGGCAGGCCCGTTCTGCAGCAGCTTCGTCTCTCTTCTGGATTCCTGTTTCCAGCAACCAGAAAGCCAGCTGTCCTCCCACTGCCACCCCTGGGCGCTGGGAAGGCACTGGGAGTTGGGTAATGCACCAACCTTCAATGGCCCTCCCACAAGTCGCTGTGGTCTGTTCCCAGCTCCCTCTTTTGTCACAGGAAGAGGAGTTGGCAAGCAGCTTCTCCTTGGGAAAAGACAGGCAGGCACCCCTGGGCTCCACCAGCCTAGGCTCTGACTGGCCACCTCAGGTCATATAAGGTCAACGCCGTGGTGTTCCCCACCAGCAGGGTGCCCCTCCTCCAGCCCATTCATTCGCAGGGACCAAAGGGTGAGAGCTAGGTTGCCAATATTCTTCCTTCTGCCTTTGGCCTTCCCCCTGCACCAGCCAGTTCCAAGACTTTCAGTTCCAGCCCAGGAAAGGAAGAGGGCACCGCTGGCTGAAGATGGAGGCTGCGAGAGCCAGATCCCTCTTTTCACCCCTTTGCCAGCCCGGGACCCGTGACCCCTCCCTGCTCAGGAGGGGGAGGGAGGCGCCGCGCTAGGAGGCCCCAGACAGACCATTCCCAACCCCGGAATTAATGGAAGTTGGTCAGGCAGTGACCTGACCTGAATCCCTGAGGCCCCTTCTCTGGGGCGGGTCCAAAAGTAGCACGCATAGTGCAGCACCGCGAACGGTGGGGGTGATAGAAGGAGGTGTGGTGGCCAGAGAGCGAGACCTCCTTTTTTTCCCGGTCCCACTGCCACTGCTCCCGCCGCGTGGCTGCGGGCGCCAGAACCTACCTTACAGCCTTTCGTGCAGGACCGGATTGAATACTCTTCCGCCTGTAAGTATTTATGCAGCACGAGGTCGAACTCGTCATATTTTTCCTGAGCATGTCGGTCGAGCCGCTGGTACGCCTCGATACAGTTGCTACACACCTCCCAGGCCCCGGAGCCCGGGCTGGCCACCACGGCCAGCAGGTCCCCCAGCAGGGTGTCTAGGCTGCAGTCCAGGCTGTCCGGACGGTCCATGCCGAGCAGCAAGTCCCAGACCGTGTAGGTGTCGCAAAAGGAGAGAGTGAAGTTCCGAAAGTGGCCTTTGAGCAAGTTTTTTTTGGCGGAGGAGAACTCGGCCGGGGCACGGGAAGTAGAGTCAGGGGGCCGCAGAGGGGGGGCTGGGGTAGTCGGTTCGAAAAGTCTCTGCAAAGATTGCAATTTGGTGCAAGCTGCGTCCAGCCCCGTGGGCTCTGGGACGCCGTCGCAGTCCGGCCCGGGACCCACGGCGGGGGCGGTTTTGGTCAGGTTGCTATATCGGGGACCGCAGGTGCCCGGGGACGCGCTGAGATCGCCGGGCGGCGGCGGCGGCAGTGGCAGCACCGCACGAGGAGGCACCGGCTGCCGCTCACGGTCGGTCCCCCAGGGCGGCCGCATGGCGCTGCTAAGCTCCCTGGCCCGGGGCCGGGCCCCCGCGCACAGCCACAGATGGTCAGCGAGCAGCACGGTGAAGAAGAGCAGGGACGCCAGGGACAGTCGCCATCGCTGCGCCCGCTCGGAGTCGGCGCAAGGTTTGTCGCTTGGCCTGGGAGCCCAGCAGCAGCAGCAGCAGCAGATAGTCAGCGCGGCGGCGTCTTTCCCGGGCCACATCCAAGCGCCCCTGAACATATTTCAGGGGGGTCCGGGCTGGTGGGAGCAGGCGGGCGCGAGGCCGGACGGCCGTCTCCGGCGGGCGAGCGGGCTGCGCGCCGCTCCGCGCTCCTCAGCGCCGTCCAGGCTCTACCTCGGGGGCTGCATGGTGAGGCCGGCCGGACGGCCCGGGGCCCCACTCAGGCCGGAGTCGTGGGGCGCTCTCGTGCCGTCCTCGCGCCCCTCCCGCGTTCCCTGGCTTGCAGTCCGGGCGCGGCCGCCCGGCCCGCTAGGCGCTGCCCGGCGTCCCGGCGGGGGGCGGTGCGGGGCACTGGGGCGGTGGCGGCTGCGGCGGCAGCGCCGCGCTCCTCATAGTGTCGGGCCCCTCAGCTGCCCTCTGCTCCGCGACACTCCACCCGGCACCGGCGGCCGCCCTCCTAGCACTCCGTTCCGACCGTCTCGGCTCGGCGCAGCTCTGCGCCCCTCAGCGCCGCCGTGCGGGCCCGGCCGCCGCGCTCCGCTCCGCTCCCTCGCCCCGCGCCGCTCCCGCCCGTCCGCCCGCTGCCCGCTCCGTGCCGCTCCCTGCCTCGCTCGCGCCCTCCTAGGCCCGCCGGCCGGCCCGCTGCCCGGCCCTTCGGGCTTCGCTCGCACTCTGGCTGTTCGCTGGGGCCGGTCCCGGGCCGGCTGCGCTCCGGCTGCTAGCCTGCTGCTCCCGGAGTTCCGGCTCGCGCGGACCACCTGGCTCCCGGCGGCGCCACAGGCGCCGGACGCGGACGCCGGGCTTTACTTAGTGCGCTTCTCGCTTCCGCCTCTCGTCTGCACCGCTGTGGCGGCTGCTGAGCAGCACGGCCCCGTGTTTCTCGCTGGCCATGCCCCCTCAGTCTGTCGCCATCTTCCGCTGTGCGGAGAACACCTTGAGAGCCCGTGCGCGAGTGTGTTTGGGGGGGAGCGGGGCGGAGAAAAAGGCACGAAGAGGAGGAGGGAGCGGGACTGGGGCCCCGACTGCGCCTGCGCCTCAGGACTCTTCCCCCCCCCCACCCCCCCACCTCAGCCCCCGCCGGCCGCAGCCTGTGCCGTTTGGGGATGTTTCCAGTCCACCCCCAACTCCATTCACTTCAGCGCCTCCGTTCGTCCGCCCGCTTCCCGCGTGCACACGCCACACGCTGAGTTCCAGGCCCTGGCGCTCCCCCTCCCCCGCCAACCCGGTAGCCCGCCTGCTTGCCCAAGGCGGCCACTCACTCCCCACGAGGGCTAGGGGCTTTCTGAGGGTAATTCTTGGAAGCAGAAGGCATCTCCATAGCGTCTCCCTGCCTCCCTGGGTCGCCTCCCCCATCCCCGTGACTAGGCGACGCTAGAGCCGGCTGCGGAATCGGACCAGTCCGGAGTCCCTAACTCCGATTAAGCCCTCACCGTCCTGCCTGAGGCCAAGGCGGCCCCTGGTGCTGAAGGACAGCTCCCAGCTTAGCAGTTGTGCAGGACACAGTTTGGAGAGCGTCCTGGAGAGGGCAAGACAGTGGGCTAAGATATTTAGTAGTGATGGGGTGTCGTTTCTGCTCTTAGTAAGATTTCCAGCAGCCTCTTCCAGGTCCTAGCTTCCTGGCTCCCCCTATAGGACTGATGAGAATAGACGAGTAAGAGTTAGGGAAGCTGCGCCGCCCGGATGGAACCATGTGCTTGGGGCCCTCACACAATCACATGGCACTAGGAACTCAAATGAACAAACGCCCTGCCACACCACTAACCTTGTATGGATTCCACCTAATTTCTGAGTGTCCCGGTTGTCTACTTCCTTTACTCACCTCGTCCCACTCCAAGTAACTCCCACATTGTAATTTTTAATCAACCATTACCTTGAGGATTTTTTAGTATTAAGAATAACAATAAAAAACTCTCCATTGAATGTATTCTAGGTGTTCAGTTACTGCTCTAGGCACTTTACAAGCATGACTTCATTTAATCTTCACAACAACCTTATGAAGCAGGCACTACTGTTGTCTTTATTTACAAATGAGGAAGCTGAGGTTTAGAGTGGTTAAGACGCCTAAGGTCACACAGCTTGTAACCCAATGAAGCCAAGATTTTATTTTATTTATTTATTTATTTATTTATTTATTTATTTATTTATTTATTTATTTATTTTAAATAGAGGAGAAGGCAAGGAGAAAAAGAGTGAGTGAAATATCGAGCTGCGTGTTGGGCCTCTAGGTCGCCCCCAACCTGCCCCCAAGCAGGGACCTGGCCCACAGCCCACGCTTGAAGAATTGAACCAGCAACCTTTCGGTTCCCAAGCCAGCGCTCAACCCACTGAGCCACAGCACTCAGGGCCCTAGAGCTCTCTTAACACTCCAGTAAAGCCCCAGAAAGTGAATGCATGGAAGACACAGTACTTCCTGCCTTACAGGCAATTACAGTGTATATGAGGAAACAGGGTGTATATGTTTGGCTAGTGGGAGGATTTATGGACTGGAGACTTGGGTTCAGGTAATAAATAGTTCTACCACTGAACATGTCTTGTGTCCTTGAGAGAGTCCTTTCTCTCCCTGAGTCTTGGTTTTCTCCTGAGTAACATGAGGGGATGCCAAGGGCTAAATAAGATAGATGGGAATCATTGGCACTACTAACAGGTTGGCCAGGGTAGGCTGGGATGGCCGCAGGGAAGAGTTTCTGGAAGAGGGACAGTTTGAGCTGGTTCCTAAAGAAGTAGCAGAATTGGGTGGGTGGTTGAGAAGGGCAGTCCAGGTGAGAGGAATGCAAGTGAAAAATTTCAGGGATGATAAGGAGCCTTGCATAGTGGTGAAGCCACGAGTGTGACAGTTTGGCTGTATAAGTGGTGAGAATTCGTGGGAAAGGGAGTAGAGGGATATGAGACAAGGAACAAAAATATCAGGCATTTGGGAGGCCTGTTCATTATGTTTCAAGCACTATGCTGGGGACTAGGTAGGAGACTCAGGTGGATCAGACATGGCCCTGCCTCAACACGCTCACAGGTGAATTAGGGAGGCAGACATTTTAAAGGAGGCATTGCAACCTGGTGGAATAAGAATAATATGAATGGGAGGGAGGAAAGGGCTCCCTCTTATAGATGGGGACACTCATGACCCTGTCAGCTTCCCTCAGAGATGATTTTGCACAGAGCCATTTGAGCTGGGGGCCATTTGTTCATTTATTTATTCAGCAAATGTGTATTGAGAATTTGTTATGTTACAGACCCTGTAGTAGGTGTCGAAGATAAAGGAATGAGTAAAATTCATGTCTGGTGCTGAAGGAATTTAGCTGAAGTCTCAAGGGATGCATAAGAATTGGACAGACAGGAGAGAAGGTGGTGTGTGAAGGATGTCCCAGGCAGAGGGAATGTCATGTGTTAAGGCCCAGAAGCAAAGCCAAGAATGGCATGTTCAGAAACCTGCAAAGTAGTTCATTGTGACTAGGTGTGAAATAGGAGCACTTCCAAAAATGAGGCTGAGGATTTGGCAGGAATCAGATCACGAAAGGCCCTGGGTGCCATACTAAGTAGTTTGGACTTTATCCCAAGGGTACTAAGAGCCACAGAAGAGGTTGAAAGATTTTCAGCAGATTTATATTTTTAGAAGATTCATTTGGCTGCAGGATGGAGGCTGGATTGGAGTAGTGGTTGGGAGGAGACTTGAGGCAGGGAAACTGGTTGGGAGACTAGTTAGTAGTCCAGGTGAAAGATGTTAAAAGCTGAACAAAGAATGCAGCATTCTGGTAGGGATAAGGGAGAGAAATAACAGAGGGAAAACTGAAAGGACCTAGGACAAGCCTAAATAGAAGGAATAAACTAGGGACAGGGCCTGAAGAAAGAGGATGAAACCAAAGGGTTTGAGTTAGTGGCATTGGCATGATTGCTCCTGCCCACCTAGCAACTGTTTTCTTTCCAGAGCCATTCTTTGTTCAGTCCTTGGAGAGTTCAGTGTTCTGTTTAACAAAGAAGGCTAATCGCTTACAGATACCTAGGTCAGAGCTGATTGGCATGGCTGCAGTGATTGACACTCCCGAGTTCCAATGAAAGAGCAGGCTGCCATGCCTAGGCTATCAGCGCTAAGCACCTCTGAAGCTTTCTGTGAGAAGTCACTCAGGCAAGACACCTCCCTCTCCCCCAGCATGCACAGGGTGAAAAGTGTCTCACAAAGGTCCATTTATCCCAGGAGCACAACATAATAGTAACTTACCCACACAGTACCCACTGAATACAAAAGAGAAGAGGTAGCACACCAGTGTTCAGAAGAAGCTCTCATTCTCTTGCTGTAGATGACACAAGAAATTGGGATTGGGAGAGGGAAGACATTGCCATCTAATCAAGTCCCTGGAGCAAAATACCCCTGCAGGAAGGGGGTTGTGGCTTCCCAGAACTGGTGCATCCCTGCCTGCCTTCTTCCCAGCCCTTTCTCTCCACCTACTTGCAGGTCTGAAGAGGCCAAAGACAGGATAAAGGTGGGTTACTTCTGAGGGCACCCAGAGTGTCCAGGAAGAGTGATAGGGTGCTGTCATGCTGGGGAAGGCACAGACCCCTTGGAGTAGAGGGATGAGGGGAAGGTTTTCCTGTGGCGAAATTCTGACAATTAGGGAGAAGAAAAAGCGGAGCCGTTTAAAGAGATCAGTGTGGTTACACACTTGTTAACTTTCTGTTAAGCTCAGATCTTAAAAGGTCATGAGCAAAAGATGGAAGCAAGAAGTTAAAGGGTGAATCTAAGGACTTGTGAGAACAGTGTCAAGATGCCTAATGCACAGCTTCAGCTGAAGCTGCCTGAACTCTGCCTGGATCACACCTTCTGGTTCCCTCCTCCCTGCATAGTTGGGGTAATTTCCCTTCACCTGCAGGCTACTACACCTGTCTTAAGATAGGAAGGTTTGAAATAGCTCCTCCCTACATGTTGGAACTGAGCATCAAGTAGGTTTTTTTTTTTTTTTTTGCCACCAGTCTGTCTGACCTCAAGTTTCCACTTAGTCTCTACCATATTGCTCAGTTCTGATCCCTAGCCATCTGTGTCATGTTCTATGTCTCAGTCCTGCAGTCAGAGACCCTGCCTGATCACCAGTCCCCTGTCAAGGCTTAGGCCGAGCCATGGTCTTTTAGTTTACCTTCTAAGGAGACAGTCCTGACCCTGAGCTCCACCCAGTGCCTGAGGCCTGATGGCCTAGTAATGGATTCCTCTGATCTCAACTGCCCACTTGTATGTCTTTTAAAACATTCTAATAGTTATAATTACAGTGCTCATTTGTCAAAATGAAAACTGAAAACAAGTATACAAAACATTGTGTATTGAAAGCAATAAGAGGTTCCACAGTAAAGTTTAATAGTTCCAGCTTCTTCAGTGTTTGTCAAAATATAAAAGGAAGAAGTAGAGGTTGTTGTTTTTGACATAAAATCTGGCCCTTTCAGGCTGAGGGAGTGAAAGCACACTTGCATGGGGGCTGTGAGAGGAACAGCCACCTGTTCACATTCCTACTGGTGACACCCAGACAAACTGCAGCCAGTGAGTGTGCATGGGAATCATGGGGAAGCTTCCACTTTGCCCAGAGTGGTCCCATCAGAGCACCCAAGGGAACGCTGAGGTCCCTCCAATGGATCCCTGAGTGGTGGCTGCAGTCCATCCCCTGGGCAGTGGTGTAAGCACAGGTACAAGCACAAACGCTATGGGATGCAGATGACCCAGTGATACAGCCAATCAGGGACTGAGTGGCCATGCAGAATGAACTGTGGTTGGGTCTGCCCACTGCATGCTTCAGATGGGAGACAGACCAAAGGTATACTGGACTCAAGTTGTTATGGCAGAACCTACAACAGGCACATTTCTCCCTTCTGTGTTCATATGTCTCCTTATCTTGTATTTGTAACTGTTATAAAAATATACTGAGTTTGGCCTTGACTGGCATGGCTCAGTTGGTTGGTCATTGTTCTGCAAAACAAAAAGTCACTGGTTTGATTCCCAGTCAGGGCACATGCCTGGGTTGTGGGTCTGGTCCCTGGTGAGGGTGCAAATGAGAGGCAACCGATCGATGTTTCTTTCTCTCTTTCTCCCTCCCTTCCCCCTCTCTGAAAATAAAAAAATGCATTCTTAAAAAAAAATGAACTGAGTTGGGTTAAAAACCAACCATCACAATGGATTTAAGCACAGATCTAAAGCCCAGAGGGAAGAGTGTCGGGCTAATCTGACATCAACTACTAGACACCCTGGGTTGCTATCCAAGGAATTCTCTGTACTAAAGATCTGAGGGGATCTCTTAGTACTAAATTGTGACTTGATTCTCATTTTACAAAAACAAAACAAAACAAAAAACAAACAACTAAGTAATATTGCATAGGAGTACCAGAAATTGCCTCATTGGAAACAAGAACTACAGGGTCCAGCACAAATAACACCCCTTTTATATTACAAAATCATAAGCATGGAATTCTGTAACATAACAATATCATACTCAGGCACATCATATAACATTTTAGGCGAAATGTTCACGTTTAAACTATACATTATTACACCCATATTACTACCCTACCAACCACACTCAAGCAGGTGTTACTTCTGCTGGATCCTGTATTTGCATTAAATAAAAACCCAGTTGCACACTGCATCTGCACATGTACAGCATGGTGAAGCACACTGGGAACAGCCAGGGGGACAGCTTCTGTCACTCACACCACAGGGGCATGGCTGCCACATGAGAGGAAAGCTAGGGTGAAGGAGGGAGTGAGGGGGAAGAGAGGAGCATGGCTCACTTTGGATTCCAGACCTAGTTGGACAGCCAGTCCAGTCCCTTATATAGCCTGTCCCCACTAATGGGATAGGTGACCTGAATGTACCAGTTCCTGTGGCACAGTAGTGCAGGCCCAGCTTGTCTGTGATCTCTACCGCATTCTTGGTATTGGGGAGGTCCTGCCTGTTTGTGAACAGGAGTCGGAGGACAGCATCCCCAAGCTTGTCCTCTGCCAGCAACCATACGAGCTCCTCTTAGGCCTCGTTCATGCACTCTCAGTCATTGCTGTCAACCATAAAGATGAGACCTTGTGTGTTCTGGAAGAAGAGGCACCACAGAGTCTGGATCTTGTCTTGGCCACCCACATGCCACATGGGGAAGCTGATGTCCTTATACTCTCAAGTCTCCATGTTGAAACTTATGGTGCAGATGGTGGTCATGATCTCATCCAGCTTCAGTTTGTACAGGATGGTGGTCTTCCCCACAGCATCCAGACCCACTGTGACAACATGAGAATGTGCACTTCTCTTTTGCCACAAAAGGCTCTTGAAGAGGCTTACAAAGATATTTTCTATGCTGTAGACAGGAGGGAGAGAAACTGGCTGGGGAAACCCTCAGGGATGGCATGGTGGGGCTGGTGCTGCTGCTATACCCAGCCAGGCATTGGCTTTGCTTCCCCAACTTTTATCTCGTAATGTCTAAATCCCTTTAGGCGTGTTTACCCTCCAATTGGATCCCCAGTTTTCCTATGTTGTAACCCTATATCAGTTATGTATACTTTTGGCCACAAATAATAGACAACTCTAAAATAGTGACTTAAATAAAGGTTTATTTGTCTTTTGTACCAAAAATTTCCTGGGATAGTCCAGACCTGATAAGGCTGTTCAACAATGCCATGAGACCCTGGCTTTTCATCTCCACCATGCTTAGGACAGGCTTTTATCTACTTGCTTTTTGTCTCATGGTCGCAAGACAGCTGCTGCTGCTCCAGACCTCATGTCTGTATTACAGATAAGAAGGGGAAACAGCTACAGACAGGGCAAGAGGGCTAAGGACAAAAGACCTTCTAGAGAGGCTTTGCTTCTTTATTCATAATGGAACATTCTCCCCATTGTCGTTCACTTACACCTCTCTGATGAGGTGTAATTGTGTCATATGGATACTCCTAGATGCAAAGGAAGCTGGGAAATCTAGTGCTTTTAGCCGGGCACATTTTTTGCTCTGAACAAAGGTGGGATTCGGTAAGGAAGGAAGAAGAGAGAAATCCTTATTAGGCAAGCAACTGGTAGCAACTGCCATGAACTCCAACCATGAACTGCTTGCCTAGACCACCTTTCTTTTATTACTAAACCCCTCAGACACTGTGCTTTGACTGCCAGACTGACTTTCTCCTAGCAACTAGCTGGTTTGTTCTTGTAGCACAGGATAGAGAGACCTGCCTGGTTTAACAATAGCACATGTGAAAAAGACCTTGATTTGACTGGAAAGTCAGTACAAGCCAACAGAGTAATGATGCTGCCAAAAGAGGTAATTAGATTTTAGGCTGCATTAATAGGAGTATAGAACCAGAACAAGAGAAAAGATGGTTCTGCCCTTCTCTACACTTGTTGCATCTCACCCAGAGAGCACTATGCTCTATCCTGGACAGCCCACGTAAACAGGGATACAATGACCAAGTGCACAGTGTCCAGACGTGAGTCACTAGGTTGGTACATAAGCAGCCACATCATATCAGGAACAGTTGAAAGACCTGGGCTGATTTGGTCTAGATGTGAATAGACCCAGGGAAGAGCCCCCACAGGGGAAGGATCAGAAGCAGTTATTTAAGTTAGGGTTCAGAGCCCAGGAGTTTTCCAGTGGTTAAGTGGAAGGATGGTGAATTAATAACACTAAAATCAAGCACTAATATGGTGTTACTATGTACCAGGTACTGGTCTAAGCATTTATATACATTAAATCATTTAATCCTCCATGACAACAATTGTGGAAGGTAGGGACTGTTATTCTTTCCATTTTCCAGATGAAGAAAGTAAGGGGCAGACAGGTTAAGTCACTTGTCTAAGGTTACAAAGTTAGCAGTTGGCTGAGGCAGAATTTGAACACAAGAATTCACTCAGAAGAGGTTAGTGATTCTGGATAATTGCCTGGATTTATAGCAGAGAGCATTTGCATCTTGCTTGATTGTTTGGCTGTGGTGGGTGAGTTGGCACAGATAGGGCAGAGAGATAGAGGACCTCATTTTAAGACCTACAACCTAGGGGATTCATCTTAGATGTTTCAATACCTGTGCAGTCAAAATCAAGGGAAGTGAATGTTCATAGTGGAGTCTGTCTTGGGCTTTCCCTCTCCCTTCCAATTTCTAGTATGCGGAATCCAGCCTCATCCCTGGGTAACTGACACAGTGACCTCGCCCTAGACTCCATCTGACTCTAGGTCACGGAGATATAGTGGTGACCCCTCTGGGGCCACCACTACTCTAGAACTTGTAGTATGCAGAGTCTGCATTTCTGGCAGCTGCCACAAGCCCAGGCTGACAGAGCAGTTTTTGGACCACAAGGCTCAGAGACTGATAACTTCTCAAAGATACTAGGATCAAATTCACCCTGCCCCACATCTCACAAAGTCATTATTCCACCTGCAACTGGAAGCCTCACGTCTACCTTCACATTGATTATCATACTGCTCTGCCTTTTTCTTGATCCAATCAGTCCCTCCAGTCTAAAAAAAATTTATTTCTTTTTAGAGAGAGGGGAGGGGAGAGAGAAATAGAGGGAGAAAAAATTGATTAGTTGCCTCTCATACACGCCCCAACTGTGACTGAACCCACAGGCATGTGCCCTGACCTGGAATCAAACGTCAGACCTTCCTTTTTGTGGGGCAGCATCCAGCCAACTGAGCCACACTGGTCAGGACACCCTCTGCTGCCTTCTTATGTGAGGATATTTGTCTTTTTTAGTACCATAGATTCAGAAGGTGAGATAGGTGTTTTCTTTGCTCCTCCTTACTTTCAGACCACTTGTTTTTCTCCCTCTTACAAAAACTACAGCTCTTTTGAGACTCACATCATTTTGATACAACACTCACCCCTTCACATAGTTGTCAAGTACAGACCTCCTAGTCATATCCTCTGTAGTGGGTTGAATTGTATCTCCCAAAAATATGTTGAAGTCCCAACCCCCAGTACCTTTGAAGATGACCTTATTTGAAAATAGAGTCTTCATAGATGTAATCAAGTGAAGATGAGGTCATACTGGATTAGGGTGGGCTCCTGACTGCTGTCCTTACAAAAAGAGAGAAATTTGGACACAGAGACACACACAGAGGGAAGATGGCCATGTGATTACAGCGGTAGAAACTGGAGAAATGGGTCCACAAGCTAAGCCAAGGAATGTCAACGGTTGTTGGCAACCACCAGAAACTTGTAGAAATGCGTGAAATAGACCTCTCTCAGAGCCCCTGGAATGAACTGCCCTTTCCAATACCTTGATTCAGGACTTCTGGCCTCCAGAACTGTTAGAGAATATGCTTCTGTTGCTTTAAGCAACCTGGTTTGTAGTGATTTGTTACAGCAGTTCTAGGAAATGAACACACACTCTTTCTCAATGAAGATTTTGGTTTCTGTCTCACTGGTGACCCCCTCACCTGCCCACTGCAAGTCCTGCCATCATTCTAGGGGACTTCAATATCCATGTTGATGATTCAGCCATCACTTGGACCTTGTAGTTCCTAAACATCCTCATCTCTTCTACTTCACCTCAGCCAACTATTGGGTTGGCTGAAAAGTGCATACAATTTTTTCTGTAATTTGGTGCTAGTAGTGCTTAGTTGTCTTTAACTTCATTCAAAACAATTTTGTTAGATTGTATTGTGACAACTGTCATATCAGCATTCATTTTTAAAAACTTATCAAAATTGGTGAGTATTTGTGTAGCCATTTTAATATTGAAGATGGAAGACAATACACAATATTTTTGTCATATTATAATTTATTTTTCCAAGAAAGGTAAAAACACAACTGAAACGCAAAAACAGACTTGTGAAGTGTATGGAGAAGGTGCTGTGACTGATCAAATGCGTCAGAAGTGGTTTGTGAAGTTTTGGAGATTTCTTGCTAGATGGCGCTCCATGGTTGGGTAGACCAGTTGAAGCAGACAGTGATCAAATTGAGACATTTATTGAGAACAATCAATGTTATACCACGTGGGAGATAGCTGACATACTCCAAATATCCAAATCAGTAAACTTACTGGTGAAAATGAAAAATGTATCCTTTATTTTATGGCAAAAACTAAACAGACTTTTTGGTCAACCTGATATCTACATTGTCCCAAACTGGACCTGCTCCATTATAAATCACCAATTCCAATTGAACCCTCAATGCTGCTTCACAATCCTACTAGGTATTAAATTGTTTTAAGACTTTTCACTCTCCAGGATGACTATTTCAAATCTTCTTTGCTCTTTTCTTAAATCTCAAGCCTCCACGTCTACCCTCTCACTCTGTCTCATCACAGATAACCTCATTGTTGACTTCACTGGGAAGACCGAAGCATCAGGCAGGACCTTGGCTTCCCACCTTACCTCATCCCTCTGTAGGACTTTCCTTCTGTCATAAAGGATGTGTCTTTTCTTCTCAGAGGACCATTCTCTGCACTGATTTTTTGTAGTTTATCCCTGCCCACCTTCTCACACTATTGACAATCCCTTTTCTCTCCTATATAAACAACCTCTTCCTCTCAACTGGACCCTTTTCAGTAACATGTAAAATAGTCTTTTCCATCTTAAAATAATTCCCCCCTTGCTTCCACACCCCCCTCCAGTTATCATTCATTCTTCTGCCCTTCTCAATAAAATGCTCAAGACAGTTATCTACATTCACTCTTCAGCCAACTTCAATCATGCTTCTGCCTTGTCACTACCCTGAAAGTGCTTCCACTCTGGTCACTGATGACCTTCATGCCATTAAACCCGAAATATGCTTTCAAGCCACAATCTACTTGACTTCTCAGTGGTATTTGGCATAATTGACCGCTTCCTCTGTATTATTAGGACACTTTCTTCTGTTGACCTCCTTTTTTTGTGTGTGTGTGTTTTTTTTGTTTTTCTCCTACTACCCTGAGAATTCCTTGATTTCTTTTGGGGCTCAGTTTTCCCTAACTAGCTTGTAAATGTTGGAGTTCCTCAAAGCTGCCTTATGTTCTCATTGCATACTCTCTCACTGGAAATCTCATCTATGCTCATGGTATGGATCTCATATTTACAAGGGGGGACCCCCAAAACCCCCGAATCTATTCATAAGAAATCGTGTATTTATTCTTACATGTTTAAACTTCAGTAGCCTTCAAAGTACTTTCCATTTGATCTGATATACCTAATGATATGTTTTTTCCACTTCTTAAAACAATTTTTGAACTCATCAATTTTGATGCCTTTTAGGGCTTCTGCCATTTTTTGTTTCACCACTTCCACATCAGCAAAATGTTTTCCTTTGAGGACTTTTTTCATACTGGAAAACAACAACAACAAAAGTTGCTGGGGGTGAGATCGGGTGAATAGGGAGGGTGGGGCATGGGGTCATGCCATTTTTGGTCAAAAACTGCTGAACACTCAGCCTGGTGTGGGCAGTTGTGCTCGCAAATCACCCACCATGAAATGGGCAAATATGTTGAAAGATTCTTAAAAAAAAAATCACTGAAGCCAAACACAGCCTTTCAGAACAAGGCCAGCTGGTAAATTGATACAGATGGGTTCCTAGAATACTCACCTAGTAGGGGAAGCCAGTACTACATGAGGCCTGCCCTCCAGAAGATAATTCCAGGGGTTTTTTGGGTCTCCCCTCATATATCTCTACTGAGGTGACTGAAAAATGACTCAAATTCAGTACACTGAAGATCAGCTCTACCACTTCCCACCTTTTCAATGCATGGCACCCTCAACTATCCAGTTATGCAATTCATTGGATTGCACTGGATCACCTAGGATTCATTCTGGCAACACCTCTCCCTCGTGTGCAATCATCACCAAGTTCTGTCTATTTTACTTCTTAAAACTTGCTTAGCCCATTCACATTTTTTCAATGATTCAGCCAGCCACCACTCTTGTCCATATTACAATCATCTTTCATTTTATCCAGTACAACAAACTGATCTCTACGCATCTGCACTGGCTTCTCTCCAACCCATCTTCTATGCAACATCCAGACTGACATTTTCAAAAGTTAAATATGATTGTGTTATTATCTTGTATAAAAACCCTCCAATAATTTCCTATAGCCCATAAAAGAAAGAATTGTTAATGGGACCTGCAAGGTTCTGTAAGGTCTTGTCCAAACTTACATCTCCAGCTTTTAGCTCACACTACTTTTTTCCTCATGCTCTATGCTTCATCCACATGGACTCTCTTCCAGTTCCAAATCTGCCATTCCTTTGTGGCCACAGGGCCTTTGCACATGTGTTCTCTGCTTCTGTAACATTCTCTCCATATCCTACCTCCATATGCTTTGTTTGGCTAATCCTACTTAATACTCAAATGTCAGCTCCAGTATCACTTTCTCAGGGAAGGTGGTTTTCTAGGCCAGTCCCCCCAGGCTAGATCAGCTTCCTTTGTTACAGCTCTCAAAGAACTTCTTCCCTTCTTCATGGTAATTATCTCAGTTGCATTTCACCCTTATTTGTGTAATTCTTTGGTTTATTACTGTCTCAACCACTATACTCCAAAGTCTATCAGAGCAGGATTCATGTCTGTTTCTGTTTTTCCCTGTTCCTTAGGCAGCAAGTATAGCACTTAACACATAAATGCTCAGTATTTGTCGAATAAATGTATGAATGAGTGAGTGAATGGGTGAATAGACACTTCAGTGAGACCATCCTCATCCCATCACAGAAGTGTGGCTTTACTCTAACAGATTTGTTAGCATGACTATTTTAATAAAAACTATAAGCCACAACATATAGAAACAGAGGGACTTTCTCTCATAGTTGCTTATAGAGGCAGTGAATTCCCTGCAGTGATATCTTCAAACAGGTATCTAAGCAGAAGTTGAATGACTGCTGATGGCTAAACAGTCACAAGAGGAATAGATGATATCTAAAGTTTTTTGCCATCCAAGGCTTTGCAAGTCTCAGGTTTGATATGTAATGAAAGGGTGGCTTGAGCAAAGAGGATTCAGACATCCTCTGGGACAGAAAATGGAAAAGGCAATGGAAGAAATTACTCTAGGATCCTAGCCTCACTGAGATCACCTCATTCATTTTGTTCCATCCCCAAAAGAGCTCTCTGCTAGTCCATATTTGGGAGGCTCATTATTTTCCTGACATTGAAGGTGTCTGTAGGGTGGAGGCTCTTCAACTTCTAAATCTCTTGGTTCCAGCATTTACTGTCAATCTGGCTTTCAATTTTTATCTTTCCCATGTACATTTTAAAAAAGATTTCATTTATTTATTTTTAGAGGGGAAGGGAGGGAGAAAGAGAGGGAAAGGAACATCAGTGTGTGGGTGCCTCTCATGTGCCCCCTACTGGGGACCTGGCCTGCAACCCAGGCATGTACCCTGACTGGGGATTGAACTGGTGACCCTTTGGTTTGCAGGCCAGTGCTCAATCCACTGAGCCACACTAGCCAGGGCTTTCCCATGTATATTTAAAGCTATTTCTTCATGCTTCCCATAGGAAGGTTGGAAGTACACTGTCCCAGCTGTATGCAAAAAGTTTTTTAAATAAAGGGTATTGTTTTGGGCTGAGTGCAAGTCCCCACATTTCACAGTACAGAAAATTGGGATGCCATTTGTTATACTATCTATAGACTACTCTTTTTTAAAGATTTTATTCACTTATTTCTAAAGAGGGGGGAGGGAAGGAGAAAGAGAGGGACAGAAACATTGATGTGAGAGACAAACATCAACTGGTTGCCTCTCATACACCCCCTACTGGGGACCTGATCTGGAACCAGGCATGTACCCTGACCAGGAATAGAGTTGGCAACCCTTCCATTTGCAGGATGACACCCAACCCACTGAGCCACATCAGTCAGGGCTCTAAGGATTATGCTTGCTATTTGGATATTCAGGGTCTTATAAGGCTGAAGTGTTGTCAGAATGTGGGGCCTGTACAGGTCAAAGCCATGCCTCTCAAAGTTGGGGGTTGGCTCTCAACCTGCACTGTGGGATAATAAATGGCATCAACCCCAACAGAGTCCTAAGGATCACCTGAGAAAGAAATGTGTTTGTCAGAGAGGAAACCAGGGCCAGGGAGGATGCCTCTAGGAAGTCTGAAACTCAGGTTTGTTTGTTTTTTAAATTTTCTTTTAATGTTGGCTGTAATGTTGGCTGTAATGTTGGCAACCCAGTCCTCAAATATCAGCTCACTGAGGTTTGAGGTAAGAGGTGCCTGCCCTGTGAACATAGGCCAGGGGCAGAGAAAGAAAGATCAAAGCCCCTGCCACTCTGGAGCCTGGATGAAGTCTAGACAGAGCCTGTGCATCCCAGAGGACAGTTACCTGTGGCTGGCTCAGAGATGTGTGCTATGGAACTGGGCTGTTTGGATTTCTGCCATTGCCTTGTGCTTTCCTGAGTGCTTCAGGAAGTTATTTGTGCAAATGCTTCCTGCTGTCTCCCCTAGACTCAGGGAAAATCAAAGATGGGGTCTGTGGCCCTCTTAGGCCAGAGTTTTAAAAAGAGAATGACACATGCCTGAAGCTGAGTGTATGATACAGGTGGCAATGGACAAGCAGCAGAGCTCTGCCACAGGGCCATCTAAGGAGGTCCTGGGACTGAGAGCTTACCTTCTGCATGCCTCCTTCCCAAAGTCTTCTTTGCTCCAATCTGGGAGACTCTGTGTTCTGTTTTACCGAGGGGGTGCTAGTGGTAATGTCAGAGTATGAGCCAGGGCCCTAAGGGGAGAGGGGATATTCAGTGGGCCAGAGGTGGGAGACCATTACAGCTTCTTCCCCCATGGAGATTCTCTTTTCAGTGTAATGGGTTTCTCCTAAGAAAGGAAGCAGTTTCTTTGTTCACTTGAGTACTTTCTCATGGGTCAGGAAGACACCTACCACCCTGGGTGGTGTGGCTCAGTGGATTGAACACTGACCTTTGGACCAAAGGGTCACCAGTTCGATTCCCAGTCAGGGCACATGTCTGGGTTGTAGGCCAGGTCCTCAGTAGGGGAGGTGCAAGAGGCAACCACACATTGATGTTTCTCTCCCTCTCTTTCTCCTTCCTTCCCCCTCTCTCTAAAAAAATTAAGAAATAAAATCTTTTTAGAAAAAGAGACCTACCTGTAGAGACAAAGGTAGATTTTCCAGCTGGCAACGGGCAGTTGTGGCACCTCCAGCACAGCTCTTCAGATCCTCTCTGGAGCCAGCCCCGTTGGCTGGGCAAGGCCTTGGTCAAAAGCCTCCTGGTCTGGGACCTGGTGCAAATTGCTTGTGAAGGCCAGAAAGCCCATCTCATCCCCAGGAAGCTTCCTGCCTCATTGTGCCATAGAGAGCTGCCTAGTGAAGGTGGTAAAGTGGTGAAAGGTAGGCCCAGGGGTAAGGAAGGTCTCCTTCTCCACCACTCAATACCAAATCATTGTCTGCCTCCTCCTCTGCTGATAGAAAAGGGAACCAAGTAGACATCTTAAAGCAGCAGAATTGGACTGAGCACTAGAGTGCAAGTCACCATGGATGATGGTCCATGCATGACCTGGGACTTTAACCCAAGGAAAGCCAAGGTTGCCTATACTCGAGTTCCTTGCTCAGTCCCTCCCATGACCTGCTCCTGCACTATTTCTGAGTAGTGTGTGTGGGAAGGAGGCATACCCTGGCATGTGCATACCCTGTACTTTGGCACTTAGCTGCCCTGTCCCCTGCACAGTCTGTGGTTCCCCTCCTAAAGTTTGAGACGTGGTACTATGATCTAGAAGTTGCCTCTTTCAGCTGGCTTTGTAGGCTCTAGTCTATGGCTCCTACCATGTTCAGGAAGCAGCACACTAGTAATGGAAAGAGTACAGATTTTGAAGTCAGGCAGGCCTGGGTTTATACCCAGCCCAGCATTTCCAAGCACAAGCCGTCAGAGCCTACCACTTTCCCTATCAGTAAAAGAGGAAAAATAGCTCCTTTATAAGGTTGTTGTCAAGATAAAATGTCATGATGATTTTAAAGTGCCTCATACAGGGCCCTCAGTAAATGAGTTCACTGTGAAGTGTTCTTTGTATGACAAAGTACACATTCCCCTTTTTTCCCCTTTAATTCTGTCTTTCTATGATGTTCTGTTGCTTAAGACACAAACACCAGTGGATTTTTTTTAAATCCTCACCTGAGGACACTTTTTTTCCCCATTGTTTTCCTAGAGACAGAGGAAGGGAGAGAGAGAAACATGGATGGAAGAGAGAAGCATTGATTGGTTGCCTCTGTATGCAACCAGAATGGGGATTGGCATTGGGATGGCCGTCATATGTGGCTGGACTGGGTGTCACATGCACCTGCACCCCACTGGGGATCAAACCCACACCTAGGTATGTGCCATGACTGGGAATAGAACCTGTAACCTTTCAGTTACAATGCTTCAACCAGCTGAGCTACACCAGCCAGGGCTACACCAGCAGATTATTAAATCTGGTTCTCTGCTGTGAGGAAATTTCCAGAGGGGACAATTTCTGTGTGTAGCAGAGGCTTGTGTGCTGGGTGCTGGTTTTCACCTACTAGGGCAAACATCCTCAGAGGTACTGATCACCCATGCAGAGAAAGGGAAACTACATGTACTTGTGTCTCAGGAATGAGTTGGGAGGAACATGTTGGGGGTGTTGGGGGAAGTGATCCCCACACATAGGATAAAGAATGCAGAGGGAAAAAAAAGCCTCACAGAGTGTCAGTTCCCATCTCAGAAGGTAGTCAGGAGACAGAGCTCAAACTCTTAAATCTCAGTCTCCTCTGGGGACTCAGGAAGATGGAGCCTTTGCCATTTTATGTTCATGTCATTGCCATAATTCACCTAACCTATTGTGTGTAATGTATTGTTTTTGTAACCTCTGTTCTGCTTTGCCTTGATGGTGGTTGGTAGAGCTCTTTACCTGAGGGCTGTCTTTAGGGGAGTGCCAGACAGACTTTATCTCACTCTGTAGCCAGCCTGAAGGAGAGCTGTGCCCCACTCAAAGGGATTAGAGAGGAAAGGAAAAGAGGCTCAATCCCTAGGCCTTCAGAAAGGAAGTCAATAGAACTCTTGGAGTTGGCCAGAACATGACACATGCTTCCTCAGGGAAGCTCAGCACCTTCACAGTTGGTCTAAACTCATATCTGGGCCTGTTTATTCTATCAGCTATGTGCTGTCCTGAGTAAATGCCATGTTGGGCTTGGATATGTTAGTTAGCAGGCTTTCTCTTCCTGTTCTGAAGTCTGAGCTCACTTCCGGACTCTCCTAGTAAGAACCTATTTTTCAGGAGTGCTTCTGGCTTTTAGCTCATTTTCAGGATGTGGATGTCCAGTGTCTTCTCCCCCCACCCCAAAGGATTTTATTTATTAATTTTCAGAGAGAGGGGAAGGGAGGGAGATAGAGAGGTAGAGAAACACCAACAGAAACATCAATTGGCTGCTCCGCCCCCCACACACACCCAACCAGGGACCCAGTCTGCAACCCAGGCATGTGCCCTGACAGAGAATTGAACCAGTGACCTTTTGGTTCACAGGCTGGCACTTAATCCACTGACTGAGCCACACCAGCAAGGGCTTCTTTTTTTTCTTTTTAAAAGACTTTAGTTATTTATTTTTAGAGAAAAGGAAAGGGAGGGAGAAAGAAAGGAAGAGAAACATTATCAGTTGCCTCTGAAATGCACCTTGACCAGGGACCAAACCACCAACTCAGGCATTTGCCCGGCCTGACCAGGAATAGAACCAGCGACCTAGCGACCTTTCAGTTTGTAGGCTGATGCTTAACCAACTGAGCCACATAGGCCAGGCCTCCCATATGTTCTTTTTCTTTTCTAAAAAATTTGCATATTATTTTTTTATTTTAACAAATATTTTATTTATTTATTTTTAGAGAGAGGGGAAGGGACAGAGAAAGAGAGGGAGAGAAACATCCATGTGTGGTTGCCTCTCGCATGGCCCCCGCTGGGGATCTGGCCTGCATCCGCAGCATGTGCCCTGACTGGGAATCAAACCAGTGACCCTTTGGTTTGCAGCCAGCACTCAATCCACTGAGCTACACCAGCCAGGGCTCAATAGCTTCTGAATTCAGTAATTAATCAAGCTAGCACTGGTTACTGGAGTCACACTCTTCCCTAAGAAATCTCTGATGACTCACCCTTTTGGTGTGTGGAAGGTGTGAAACTGTTTCTATAATCCTTGAGTTGCAATGCATCCTTACAGAATCTGGGTACCCTACATTTATGGAACATAACAGTGAGAAGGTGTCTCTTCCTGGCCAGAGAAACCAGCATGGTGGACTTGAAAAAAAAAGCCATTGCTAGAGCTATCTAGGGGAGAAGTTGAGGCAGCTGTTATGAGCAGGAGTTCTAGGTTGGGAGAGCTCAGGCTAGAATATCAAAAGTGGGAGAAGAATGTTCTATGTGAGAGTCAGTGGGGCAAGGAGATTTTTCTGTGCACAGACATAGTAAGGACTGAAGCTAATTATATGCACATAATTGTTTTCTTCCCTTGGCATGTTTTGGGCTTCACGACTGGCATTTTCACTCCCCAAGGCTGCTACACTGTCTTGGAGGCTTTCCTCTTCTCTGACTTCTCTAGTCGCTCTTTGGACTGTCCTCCCTCCCCAGTTACCCCTACATTGGGTCAGGTCTGGACTGGCCTGCAGGCTGGTGTTGCTGCCCTGCCTGAGATTGAACTGAGCTGGGCTGTGACTCCTATACTCATACAAGTGGATTCTAACCCAGGAGTTCTGAGTCTAAGCCAAGGGTGCTCTATATTGGCTTCTGCTGCCCACCACCCCATGGTAACTAAGGTTACTTTTCCTTACCTGAGGTGATGCCTGGATAAAAGGCAGTCAGACCCCCAGCTCCTTATAGCTATCCCCGCCCTCTCTGCAGTGTTGCCAGGAACATGGCTCTTTCTTGGGACAGTGGCAGGACACACTCAGCCAAGTTGCAAGACTGGTGAAGTTCAGGCCATGACTGGGAGGTGCTGCTGCCCACTTTGGCCTGTATCCAGACTCCCTACCTCAGATATCTTCTAGGGATGTGGGAAGTGAATGGAGAAAAGAGAACATTCAAGACACTGGAAATGGGATGATTTTTCTGAGTGTGCTCACCCTCTCAATCACCAGCCTGAAGCCTCCTAAGATTCCCAAGCGCCCACCTCAAAGTCCAAAACTGTGTCCTGCATATGTGCCCTGACTGGAAATGACAGGGACTATGCTCCAACTGAGCCACACCTGCCAGAGCTAAAGTCAGGATTCTTACAGAATATCACTCTACCATGTTGCGTTGTTTTAGGTCCCTTCTTCTTGCTGACCGTTGTTTTAGGTCCCCTCTTCTTGCTGTATCCTATCAGATGCCAAAATTATAGATTCTACCTTTTAAGTAGCTCCTATCTTACCCTCCCCTTTCCATTTCTCTCCCTCCTTCTCTTCTTTCTCCTGTCTCCTATACACTCTCTTAATGGAAGTAGAACTTACATATAGTGAAATGCATTATCTTAAATATGCAACTCAATGAGTTTTCATGAATGTGTACACTGTATTTCTACAATTCTAAATCAAGATATAAAACATTTCTATCACACTTGAAAGTTCTCTTATTTCCACTTTCTGTTAATCCGTCACCCCACAGACAATCATGAATATATTTTCTGTTGCCAAACATTAGTTTTTCTGTTCTAAGATCTCATATAAATGGAATAACAAAGTATATGCTCTTTTAGGTTCTACTTCTTTTGGTCATAATATTTTTACTATATTCTACATGTTGTTGAGTATATCAGAAACTTTATTTCTTTTTAGTAAAGCTTTATTGAGATATACTTTGTATACCATCCAATTTACCCATATAAATGTCTAATTCACTGGGTTTTTAAAAAGATTTTATTTATTTTTAGAGAGAAGGAAGAGAGGGAGAAAGAGAGGGAGAGAAAGATCAATCAGTTGCCTCTTACACACCCCCTGCTAGGGACCTTGCTCACAACCCATGCATGTGCCTTGACTGGGAATCAAACCAGCGAGCCTTGGTTAGCAGACTGGCACTCAATCCACTGACCCACAACAGCCAGGGCTGGTTTTTAGTATATACACAGAGTCATGTAACCATCATTAGCCCTAAAAGAAACCCTTCACCCTCCAGATCCCCCTACCCCTGATCCCAGTCCTAAAAAGCCATTAATCTATCTTATGTCTCTCTCTATATAGACATAAATGGAATAATAAAATACATGGGTTTTTTTATGACTAATTTCTTTCACTTAGCATAATGTTTTCAAGGCTCATCCCTGTAGTGGCAAGCATCAGTGTTTCATTCCTTTTTATGGGCAAATAATATTCATTGTATGAATATAAAACATTTTATTTATCCTTTTATCAGTTGATTGACATTGGAGTTGTTCTCACCTTTTGGCTAATATGAATAGTGCTGCTATGAATATTCATGTACAAATCTTAGTATGGACATATATTTTCATTTCTCTTGGGTATATACCTAGTAGTGCAACTGCTGTCTCATATAGTAATTCCATGTTTACATTTAGAGTAACTGCCAAACTGGGAGTGTCTCAATTTTTCCTTCATTTTTGAAAAATAGTTTTGCTTGATTTGTTTCTTGGTTGATAATTTTTTTCTTTCAGCCCTTTGAATATGTAACCCCAAGGCCTTCTGGTCTTTATTATTATTGATTAGAAGTTAGCTGTTAAACTTATTAGGGTTCCTTGCATGGGATGATCAGTTTTTCTCTAGCTGCTTTCAAGATTTTCTCCTTGTCTTTGCCTTTCAACATTTGATTATAATGTGTCTAGGTATGGACCACTTTGCTTTTATCTTACTTGGAGTTGATCAAGCTTTTTGAATGTGTAGGTTAATGTTTTTCATAAAATTTGAGAAGTTTCCTGTCATCTCTTTGGTTATTTTTCTGCTCCTTTCTCTGTGTCTTCTCCTTCTGATATTCCAATTATATTTATGTTAGCACACTTAATATCAAAAATGATATCCCACACTTTTCTGAGGCTCTTTGTTTTTTCTTCTTTCTTTTTTCCTATTTTCAATGTTGTATAATCTGTAATGGTTTATTTCCAAGTTCACACATTCTTTTATCTACCAGCTCCAATTACACTTGAACCTCTCTAGTGAATTGTTTTTATTTCAGTTATTCCATTTTTTAACCACAGAATTTTCATTTGATTCTTTTAAAAATATGTATTTCTCTATTGGTCCTGGTTGATGTGACTCAGTGAATTGAGCACAGGCCTGCAAACCAAAGGGTCACCAGTTCAATTTCTAGTTAGGGCACATGTCTGGGTTGTGGGCCAGGTCCTTGGTGGGAGGTATGTGAGAGGCAACCAAACATTGATGTTTCTCTCCCTCTCTTTCTCTCTCCCTCCCCCTCTCTCTAAAAATAAATAAATAAAATCTTTTAAAAAAGATTCTCCTTTTCTCTTTAATCTTTGGGATTAGAATTATGATGTGTCTTGGTATGGGCTTCCTTGGGTTCATCTTGTTTGGAACTCTGTGCTTCCTGGACTTGTTTGTCTATTTCCTTCACCAGGTTAGGGAAGTTTTCTGTCATTATTTCTTTAAATAGGTTCTCAATCCCTTGCTCACCCTCTTTTCCTTCAGGCACCCCCATGATGTGAATATTGGTATACTTCAGGTTGACCTAGAGTCCCCTTACACTATCCTTATTTTGAGGGGTTCTGATAGGGTGTTTTCTGCTTCCTTAGTTTCCAAATTACTGATTTGATCCTCTGCTTCATTTACTGTACTGTTAATTCCCTGTAATGTACTATTCATTTCAGTAGTGTATTTTTAAAAAGATTTTATTTATTTACTTTTAGAGAGAGGGAAAGGGAGGGAGAAAGAGAGGGAAAGCAACATCAATGTGTGGCTGCCTCTCACGTGGCCCCCAGTGGGGACCCAGCCTGCAACCCAGGCATGTGCCCTGACTGGGAATTGAACTGGTGACCCTTTGGTTTGTAGCCTGCACTCAATCCACTGAGCTATACCAGCCAGGATTCAGTAGTGTATTTTAAAAAATTTTTCACTTGTTCTTTTTTATGTTCCTCATGCCCTTTTTTATGTTGTTGAAGTTCTCCTTAAGTTCCTTGAACATCCTTATAACCATTGCTTTGAATTCTTTATGTGATAGATTGCTGCCTCCATTTCACTTAGTTTTTTTTCCTGGAGAATTCTCCTGTTCTTTTATTTGGGACCTGTTCTTTGTCTTCTCATTTTGGCTGCTTGACTGTGATTATTTCTATGTATTAAATAGAGCTGCTACATCTCCCAGTCTTGGTAGAGTAGCCTTATATTAAGTGTCCTGTAGGTCCCAGTGGACATAGACTACCCAGTCACCCGAGCTGGGGTCTCCACATGCACCCCATCATGTGGGCTGTCTACACCATCCTGTTGTAGTTGAGCCTTGATCATTGTTGGCATCAGTGGGAGGAACTGACCCTCAGGCCAACTGGCCGCAAGGATTGGTTATGATTATAATGGAGGAGCTGCTGTGCAGGGATCAATCCTATGGGGCAGGACTTACTTCAGTGGGGCTTTGGTGCCAGCTGAGTCTGCCCCTTCAGTGGAGGTGGTTGGGTCGTAATCTGGTGTGGTGTAAAACTGTCCATCAGTGCACTGGCTCTGAGGCCTCCAGGGAGGTGAAAGACAAGGTCAGTCACTGCCTGTGCCTTAACTGGGATCATTCAGCATGAGCTACAGAGTGATCTGCAGATGGCTGCTACTTGTTCTGGGCTTGGAGGTGACTGAAAGAGGCCAAGCTGTGAACTGAGACTAGCTTCCACTAGTCTTGGCCTGGAGCTACTTAGCAAGGGGTACAGAGTATGCAGAGGCCAGATGCTGCGTGTTTGAGAGATTTTAGGAAAGTTTGCAGCATGATCCATGAGAAGCTGTTTGTATGGAAAAACCATTGTAAAGGGCTTTGGGTGGACTCACAAATTGAGTGGGGTGGGGTTTAAGGAAATCACCAGGGTGGGGTGAACAGTTGTTAGCCAGGTCGATGGAGACTCAGATATGGTGCCAGCCTTTGGGCTCTGTCAGGAGAGAACTCAGCAAGGGAACAATGGCCTCTGCCAGCACTTCTGCCTGGGAGAAAGTTGCCCCTTCAGTCCTCATCCTAAAGCCAGACAATTTAGTTCCACCTTATATGTTCCTGGTGCCTTTTAAGCTGCTACCCCAGTGCTGTAGCTCAGAGGGAGTGAATGAGAGTAAATCCATGCACAGGCACTTTAAGATGAATGCCTGAACTTACAGGAACTCTTTATTTCACTGAACCACAATCCTCACTTGTCTTTATAGACAGATGTTATGGAGACTTCTCTTCCTGGTTCTGGAACTGTGGGCTAGGGGGCCTGGTGTGGGGTTGGGACTTCATGCTCCTCAGGGGAGACCTCTGCAGTTGAGATATCTCTCCCAATTTATAACTGCTACATGTGGCTGTGGGACTAGCCCATTACTACATCCCCACCCCTCCTACTAGTATCCAGTTGACTTACTTACATCCTTAGTTATAGGACTTCTGTTCAGTTATTTTAGGCAATTCTGAATGATGATTGTTCTATAGTTTATTTGTAGTTTTGATGTGGTTGTGGGTGGTTCTGAGTGCCACCTTTACCTATGCTGCCATCTTGACCAGAAGATTATATGTTAGTTTTTTAAAGAAACTGTCCATCTGCTCTCCAGAGGGGTTTTACCATTTTATATTCCCAGTAGCAATGAGTGATTCAGTTATTCTGCATCCTTGCCAGTATGTGGTGTTGTAACTATTTTTTATTTTAGCCTTTCTGATAGGTATGTTTTTATTAGGATTTCCCTAATGACTAATAATGTTGAACATATTTTGATGTGCTTGTTTGCCACTTGTATATAATCTATAGCAAAATGTCTATTCATATTTTTTGCACATTTCTAACTGGATTGTTTGCTTTTTTTCCTGTTGAGTTTTGAGAGTTCTTTACATATTATAGACACAAATTCTTTGCCAGATATGTGGTTTGCAAATAATTTTCTCCTTCTTAGTTGGTTTACTTTACCTTCTTAAAAGAGTCTTATACAGCACAAATGTTTTTTAACTGTGGTGAAGTTTAGCTTATCAAAATTTTCACTTATGGATTGTACTTTGGTGTTTACTTATGATTTGCCTTGGGTTGGATTTATTTGGATTTATTCTTTGTGGGTTTCTTTCAGCCTCTTGTGTCTGTAAGTTTTTGTATTTCACCACTTTTAATAAGTGTTGAGACATTACTTCTTCAAATACTCTTTAGTTTCTCTCTCATTATGGGACTCTGTTGCAAAGAATGTTGGATTTTTGTTATTGTCCCTCCGGCATCTGAGACTCCCTTCATTTTTTAAAAAAATCCTTTTTATCTCTGTTTCTCAGATATAGTAAATTCTACTAACCAGTCCTCAAAGGGACAGATTTTATCCTCTGTCTTTTCCACTCTACTATAGAGCCTATGTGGCAAGTTTTTCACTTCTTAGTTGTGTTTTCCCAGCTCTGTAATTTCCATTTTTTCTTCTTTTATGACTTCAATTTCTTTGTTGGATTTTCTATTTTTTCATTTGTTTCTAATGAAATTGTAACTGCTGTTGAAGCACTTTTATGATGGCTGTCTTATGATTCATGACAGATAGTTCCAACATCATGTTTATCTCAGTATTAGTGTTATTTAATTGTTTTCTTTTATTCATGTGATTTTCCTGGCTCTGGTTCTCCTTATGAAGAGTCAGACTTTTTTTTATTGTATCTTGGATATTTTTGCTATTATGTTAAGAGATTTTGAATCCTATTTAAATCTTTTATTTAGCAGGCAGTCATCTTGTTTAGGTATAGCACACAGGTCCTGGCCTACTTTTGTAGGCTCTGCTTTCAATGATAATTTAATTTTCATAGCTTTCACTATTTTCTTTTCATCTGCTTGGTTTATCTGATGCTGCTTGGGTTTCTGCTCACCTCTGAGGAGGCAGAAGTACTTTTCTCAAACCTGGCTACCTGGTACATTTATAGGTGGAGAAAGGGATTCTCCACCCACAAGGATGAAGGCTGTTTCCTAGTCCAAGCCACTTGTTGCCACTGGGGCTGCCTGCCACCTGTTTTGGGGGGAAGTCTCTGGCTCTGTGGGAGAAGAGGACTACTTTCTGATCAGATTCTTCTTGTGGCAGGATCCCCATGTCCATGGGAAACCAAGAGTGCTTTCAGGCCCAGATAGCTTGTTGCACTGTGGTTTTCCTTGTTGGTGCCCCTGAGCTACCATGGCCCACATTTGTGGTGGGGACAGAGGAGTCTCAGGACCAAGGTGTAAAATGTTTCCAAGTCTATGTCACTTTTTTTTTTCAGGTTGCTTGTTCTGGTGGGGAATCTGCTGCTGATGCTGTCCGGTCACTTATTATTGTCTCTCTTTGGGGGTCGGAAGTTTTGGACCTGGTGTGGAAGGAGAAGCTTACCCTAGCCACTTATTATCAGAGGTGATTTCCATTGATACCCCATGCCAGTGTTGCTGTGGTCATCAAGGGTTGTCACTGGGACTCTTGTTCCATATGGGGGGAGAAATGAACCTACTTGGGCCACCTTGTGTTGCTAGGTTAGGAAAAAGAAAATGTGTCTCAGTGGAACAGGCACATTTACACAATGGAATACTATGCAACAATAACAAAGAACTCTTACCTTTTGGGACAGCATGGTAGACCTAGAGAATATTATGCTAAGTGAAATAAGCCATTCATAGAAAGACAAATACCATATGATCTCACTTATATATGCAATCTAATGAATAAACTAAACTAATGAGCAAAATAGAAACAGAGGTTTGGAAACATGGAACAGACTGACAGCTGTCAGAGGGGCAATGGGTGGGGGGACTGGATGAAAGAAGGTGAAGGGATTAGCCAAAGAACATACATACATGACCCATACACATGGACAACAGTGTGGGGATGGACTGAGGGGGGTGCTGGGTAGAGGCAGGCAAAGGGGGAAAAGTGGGAACAACTATAATAAGACAAACAATAAAATACAATTAAAATGTAAAAAATAACAAAACAAACAAAGAATTTGAAGCCCTCTGAGTTTGTGCCTAGGCCTCTGTCAAGCAAGATTGGATATAGACTTCAGCCTAATGTCTATGATGGATTGTTGGCATGAGCTGCAACCAGCATAACTAGGCCTTAAAAGTTTTTGGTTATAGAATTCACCAGGGTAGATGAATAACATTGCCTCCACAGCTCTGGTTTGAGAGAGAGAGGGCATGTCTTCTTAGCCCTTTTCTCCTCCACACCCTCACTCTGTGCTTAGTGGTTCTGGTTGTCTGGTTGCCTAGGAAGACATCATACTTCATCTGGCATGAGCTCAATTTCTCATTTTGCCTTAGGTATTTTATATTGCTATGATTTAAAAAACTATGTTATATGATTAGCACTCTTTAATGATGTGTCTTGATGGGATGATTTTTTAGAACATAAAAATTGGAAAGGGGGCCACTTAATACCATTAGTCCTCTTTTAAATAATTTATTAGATGCATTTTATTTCTTCCCTTCCCGCTTTAAAAAATTTTTATTTTATTTTTTCCAGTACCCAATAAGTATTTATTTTAACAAAAATTTCATAGTGCAGAGAGGTTTTTAGGCTAGAGCATTTCCCCCAATATTTTTATTACAAAAATATCAAAATTTTGAAAGAATAGTACAATGAACACACACATATATGCATCACCTATATTATGCAACAAACATGTTGTTATATTTACTTTTCACATCTCGGTTGGTCAATATATCTCATTTTGGATGCATTTCAAAGTAATTACAAACATCAGTATACTTCACCCATAAACACTACAGTGTGCATTTTTTAACTAAAGGTCAACATTTGTTTATGTTTCTTTCCTTAAGGTTAAGTTTTATAAAAGATACAATGCACACATCTTAAGAGTACCATTCAATGAGCTTCAGCAAAAGCATAGACCTGTATAATCCAAACTCCTAACAGGGTGCAGAATATTTTTATCACCCTAGTAAGTTCCCTTGGGTTTCCTGTCCTAGTCAATCCTTATTCATCCACAAGAAACACCACTGTTAACTTTTGCTTATTCTAGAACTTCTTTTTTATTGTTTATTCCATTATAGTTGTCACAATTTTTCCCTTTTGCCCCCTCCACCCAGCCCACCTCTCTCTCCCACAGTCAATCCCCTCTCTGTTGTCCATGTCTATGGGTTATTCATACATGTTCTTTAACTAGTCCCTTCTCCTTTCTTCCACCATACCCCCTCCTCCCCTCCTATAGCTATCAGTCTGTTCCATGTTTCCAAGTTTCTGGTTCTATTTTTCTCATTAGTTTATTTTGTTCATTAGATTCCAGTTATAAATGCGATCATATGTTATTTGTCTCTCTCTGACTGGCTTATTTCCCTTAGCGTAATTGTCTCCAGTTCCATTCATGCTGTTGCAAAAGGTAGATCAACAAACAACAAGTGCCGGTGAACATGTGGAGAAAAGGGGACCCTAGTGCACTGTTGGTGGGAATGCAGACTGGTGCAGCCACTGTGGAAAACAGTATGGAATTTTCTCAGAAAACTAAAGATGGAACTGCCTTATGACCCAGCAATCCCACTGTTGGGAATATATTCTAAGAATCCTGAAACACTGATTCAAAAGAACCTGTGCACCCCAATGTTCATAGCAGCACAATTTATAATAGCCAAGTGTTGGAAACAACTCAAGTACCCATCATTATATGAGTGGATTAAAAAACAATGGTACATTTACACAATGGAATTCTATGCAGCAGAAAGAAAGAAAGAAATCCCCCCTTTTTAAAAAACTCAATATTGTATTTGTAGTAATAAAATGGTGAGATTTTTTGTAAAATCTAAACTACATGTTCTAGAAACATTTTTTCAGATGCATTTTGATTTATAAGGGTAGGCATACACTTTCAGAATACAAAACAGTCAAAGTTACTGTAAATCTATTTGTTTTCCATTTTCTTGTGCTATATGGCCACGTAACATTTTAGGTAGAATTGATTGACTCAATATAAACTTATAATGCACACTGATTGTATTTAATACATTAAAACCTTATATATGATAAACGAGAGAAAAAACTATAATGTTTTGTGGTGTGAATGGTAGAAGACTGAGAAAGGGGATGCTCATGGTCATTTTAGTAATAGGTAGTATTTACTATGCTAAGTTGCTGTTTTGAATACTTTCTCTATATCAGTTCATCTAATGTTGAACAATCCCCTGAAGACTATGATATTATTATCATTGTCGTTTTATATATGGGAGACCTGTAGCATTGAGATATCAAATTACTCATCTAATGTCACACAGTTAGGAAGTGGTGGAGCTTGACCTTGATTCCAGGCAGTCTGACCGCAAAGACCTTTCTCTTAACCACTACACTGGTACTCCTGTTTGCTAATAGTTCTCCCTCCTACTTGAGATAATTGCCCTCAGCTGGAGAAAAATGCTCAGTGGAGAAAGAAACAGGAGCTTTGATCCCAGGGAAAAAGCACCCCTCCAACTCTTAGATGTATCTGTTTCAATGAAGTATGTGTGTGTCTGTACATGTATGGATGTATGTATTAATACATATGTACATATTTTTGCAAACTCATTTATTTATTCCTGCCTTGACAACTTCATACATCATTAGTAAATATTTAAGTAAATATTAGTAAATATAATGGTGAAAAAGATGCTTAATTGCCAATAACAATAGCAGGCATAGAACACTTAGGAATATAAATTTTACAGAAGTTCAAGACTCATGTGAAGAAAATTAGAAATACCTAGGAAAATAAATTTAACAAAAATGTATGAGACTCACATGAAAAAAAGTATAAAACTGTACTAAAGAACATAAAAGAAGATTCTGACAAATAGAGAAACATACCTTTTTCTTCAATAGGAAGACTCAATACTGTAAAAGCTGTCCATTCTCACATGATTAACCTATAAATTAAAAACATTCCCAGTGAAAATTTCAAGAGTTTCAAGGGTTGTTCTTTTTTTTTTTTTTTTTTGGAACTTTACAAAATTATTCTAGAGTTTTCTTAAAGAATAAATGTTAAGGAATAGCAAGGGAATTGTGAAAACTGAAACTAATAAGCCAGGATTTTCCCTACCAGATATTAAAATTGATTACAAAGCTATAATAATTAAAATACTATAGAACTATCCTAGGAGTAAAGAGACAGATCAGTAAAATCAAAATAGAAAATCCAGAAATAAACCCAAATATGGAATTTATTACATTGTTAAAGACTCATTGCAATTTACTAGGGAAAGAAATATTCAAAAGGTGCTATTGGAACAAAAGAAATAGAGCTGGATTAATGCCTTGCTTTTTATACTGTACACATTTTTGGTATAACAATGTAAAATGTGAAAAAATAAAACAAAAAAAACCAGAGCAGGAAATATGAATGAACATTTTTATAATCTCAGAGTAGCAGAGGCCTTTTCAAGCATCATCTGAAATGCACAAACCATAAAGAAAAGATTGACAGATTTGACTGCATAAAAACCAAAATTTTCTGTACAGCAGAAAATACCATAAACAAAATTGAAAGACACATGACAAGCTGGAAAAGAGCACATATGACAGACAAAGGTTAATTTACTTCATGTAACAACCTATTAACAAAAAGAAAGTGCTCCAGCAGTAAAATGGACAGAGAATGAGAACAGGAAAGTCATGAAAGGAAAATGTACATGGACAATAAACTTATGAAAAGCTGCTTGATGTCACTTTTAGTCAAAGAAATGTGAGTAAGAATCATGGTAAGATGGCCTTTGTCACCTTTTGGTTTATTGAATATTTTAAAATAGACTTATTTATTTTTATTTATTTTCCTTTTTATTGAGTTTATTGGGGTGACACTGGTTAACCAAATTATACAGGCTTCAAGTGCACAATTTTACAACACATCATCTGTATACTGTATTGTGTGTTCACCACTCCAAGATAAATGGTGATGGAAAATAGGCTTTATTTGTAGCCTTTAGGTTTAAATTTATAGAAAAATTGAGGAAGATGGCGGCATTGTGGGGGGACTCCTGATCCCCTTCTCCACTGCTCGGGGGAGAATTTGGCCGATCTGAGGAGAGACAGAACAGGAGACCACTGATATCGCAACATTTATGAAAACAGGGCATCAGAAGTTGACCAGATATTGAAAAAACAGACGGTGGGAGCACGTCTTCGGGAACAAAAGGGGCCTGTGCTAGGAGCAGAGAGCCAGCAGGCGCCTGCGGAGAGGGGGCGGGCACCCGCGGGGAGTGAGCCAGCGCCCACGAGGAGTGGGCCAGCGCCCCCGGAGGCTGGGCCAGCGCCTGAGGAGAGTGGGTCTGCGCCGAGGAGAGAGGGCCAGTGCCCGCAGAGAGTAGGCCGGCGCTTCGGGGTCTGTCTCCGGGCACCCGGGAGAGCAGAGTCACCACCTCGTCCCCATCCCCAGGCAGGGATCGAGAAGCAGAGGCGAGGGAGCTGTGCGCACCTGCGAACTTTCCGGGGAGCAGTGAGTGCCCAGTCTGCCGGAACAAGGGAGGCCTTGCCGTGGGCGCCCACGCCACCGATCAGGGGAGTGTGTGGTTTGGGGGAAGACTGAGACCCCACGGCCGGGAGCAAGGGAAGCGCTTCCAGAGCTGAGGTGATTCGGAGCGGGCGCGCACCGTGCCGGGGTTGCTGACGTTCGAGCCAGGGAGCCCAGAAATTACACAGCGCTTCGCAGGTCCCCGGGGGCCGCGGCAGTGGGGGCAAAGGGAAATATGTGACCCCTCCCAAACCCTGGAGGGTCCATCGTGAAACTAGAAGAGGGACGGGGCTTCCCGAGAGCGTGGAGCCCACAGAGGTGAAATATGGGACTCCTCGCAGCCCCGGCCCTGGCACCGTGAACCTGGAAGAGAGGTGGGTGCTTTGCTGAGCGTAGAGCCTGTGGTGGCGAAGCTGGGAGAGGGGTGCAACCCCTTGCCACCTCGAAGCTTGCGCCCTGAGCCCAGACGGAGGCAGCAATCGTTTCTGGGACAGGCTGGTGGCCAGCCCTGAGTCTGACTGAGTTCTGTTTCGGAAGGGTGAAGCGCATTCTTACTGCCTCTCAGCCTGCTTGAACTGGCAGGAACTTTCCCACAAGAGATCACAAAAAAGAGTAGGGGGAAGCTGTGAACACCAGGATACCCAAAAGAGGCTACACCACTGAATCTCACGTATTCTAACACAGAAGTTCACACCATAAACACAAGGAACCAGAACAGATCAAGTTAAGAAACAGAGGTTAACAAGAAGAGTCTCAGGAACACTAACAATGAGAAAACAAAGAAACAATCCGCAAATGAAGGGAAAGGAGGAAGCCTCAGAAGGAATGCCAAATGAAATAGAGGCAACTCAACTATCAAATATTGAGTTCAAAACAATGATTATAAGGAAGTTCAATGAGCTCACAATGAGCTTCCAGAAACTACAGGGAAGCTAAACTGAGCTCACTGCAAACTATATCAATATGAAAAAGGAAATAGAAACTATCAACAAGGGCCAAGAGGAAATGAAGAATACAATTTCTGAACTGAAGAACACAGTAGAAGGAATGAAAAGCAGGATTGATGAAGCAGAAGATCGGATCAGCAAATTGGAGGACAAAGTAGAAAAAAACATCCAGAAAGAGCAGGAAAAGGAAAAGAGGCTCAGAAAAAATGAAGAGGGATTAAGAGAAATGCAAGACAATATGAAAC